>PVJS01043200.1:5789-13289 GCA_004027185.1 Glis glis | reverse complement strand
GCTCCAGGGATCTCCAGGGCGGGGCCAAGGGCTCACCCACCCCGTGTCCCCAGCGCCGGGGTGAGTGGTTCTCCGGGGGCAGGGCCAAGGGCTCACCCGCCCTGTGTCCCCAGTGCAGGGGGAATGTCTGGGATGAGGCCAAGGGCTCGCTCTCCCCGCGACCTAGCGCTGGGGGGAGGGGTTCTCCAGGGGCAGGGCTGAGGGCTCATTCGCCCTGTGTCCCCAGTGCAGGGGTCTCCGGGAGCTGGGCCCAGGGTTCACCCGCCCTGTGTCCCCAGTGCCGGGGGGTCTCCAGGGCGGGGCCAAGGGCTCACCCGCCCTGTGTCCCCAGCGCCGGGGTTAGGGGTTCTACAGGGGCGGGGCCAAGGGCTCACCTGCCCCATGTCCCCAGTGCTGGGGGTCTCCAGGGGTGGACCCGAGGGCTCGCCCACCCCGCATCCCCAGTGCATGGGGGGAAGGGATCTCTGGGGGCGGGGCCGAGGGTTTGCCCACCTCACATCCCCAGTGTGGGGTGGGTCTCTGGGGGTGGGGCCGTGGGCTGACCCGCCTGTGTTCTCAGTGCTGGGTCACTGGGGAGGGGGCCATGTCTCATCTACCTATGTCCTCAGTTCTGGGGTGTTCCAGGACAGTGTTGGGCTGCTCATGGGGGCCGTGGCTTGCTGGCTCATGTTCTCAGAGTTGGGCTGCTCCTGTGTATGGCCACCTCTTCTTTGTCTCTCCTCATTGCACTCCTTGCGGGAGCAGAGACTCATGGCCCACCCCTTGAAACCATCATCGTTGTAGGTCCGGGTCTGGATTGACTTGGGCTTCATCATGTTCCGGGGTTGATCGGTTTCAATGGTGGTCTATAGTCGCTGTTTTCACAAGGATCTGCTGTCTCTTTGCTGTTGGTCTCTGGTGTAGGCGTGGCCCCGCATAGATGGCACTGTCGCCTCCACTCTCTACTTACCAGGTGAAATGCGTGGAGTTCTGTTTAGCCCCCTGCTCTGTCTGCTGCCTCGCACTCTGCTGCTCTTCGGCTCTCTTTGTTTTGTTGAGTTTTGTCTGCCGCACTTTTCTTGTTAAGAAGCAGTATTCCCGCTGGCTGATTTCCGAGTTTCGGAGTGCAGGCGACACGCTGCCTCCCTTTATCTCACCTGTGTTCTCGTTGGGCAGTTCCGGGGGTCAATGCCATGTCCATCCATGTCCGTCCAAATCCTCAGTGGTGTGGTGTTCTGCGCCAGTGCCAGGCTACTCCAGGGGGACTGTGTTTCACCTGCTTGTTTTCTTGGTGTTGGGGTGCTCCTGTGCCTAGCCGCCTCATCTATGTCTCTCCGTGTCGCTTTCTTTGTGGGGCTGAGGCTCGCATCCCACCCTTTGCAGTTGTCGCAATTGTAGGTGGGGATCTGGTTCGACTTAGGCTTCATCATGGTCCGAAGTCGACTGCTTTCGATGGTAGACTATAATCGCTGGTTTCACAAGAATCAGCTGTTTCTTTGCTGGAGGATTCCAGGAGCTGCGTGGCTCAGCCAAGATGGCGCCTTTGTCTCCGCTCTCCGCTTACCAGGTGAAATGCTTTGAGCTCCCTACCGCCCTCTGCTCTTTCCACTGCCTTGCATTCTGCTGCACTTTGGTTCTCATTGTTTTGTTGAGTTTTGACTGCCCTACTTTTCTTTTCAAGATGCAGTCTTCCCACCAGCCTAGCTCTGACTCTTGGAGCACCGGCGACACGCTGCCTCTCACTATCCCACCATCTTGGTTCTCCAAATTTTTTCTTTTCAAACAGGGTCTTGCTAGGTTGCTGAGGGTCTCACTAAGCTGCTGAGGCTGGCCTCAAACCTACAGTCCTCCTGTCTCAGCCTCCCAAGTACTGGAATTTCAGGCATGTAATTTTGTTTTGAGTTTTTTTTATTTGTTTTGTGGTACTGGGATTGAACTCCAGAGTGGTCCTCCCTCTAAGCCATGCCTCCAGCCATATTTTATTTTTTATTTTGAAACAGTATCTCACTAAGTTTCTGAGAGTCTTGCTAAATTGCTCAAGCTGGCCTGGAACCTGCAATCCTCCTGTCTTATTTTCCCAAGTACTGGGAAGACAGGCCTGTGCCACCATGCCTGCCTGGGCATTGTAATTTATTTTATTTTATTTTCGGTACTGGGGATTGAACCCAGGGGTATTCTACCTCCCAGCTACACCCCCAGCCCTATTTTTTATTCTTTATTTTGAAACAGGGTCTCACTAAGTTGCAGAGGGCCTCACTAAGTAACTGAGGCTGGCCGCGAACCCAGATCCTCCTGTCTCAGCCTCCCAAGTACTGGGATTACAAGCGTGCACCACCACAGCCAGCTGGGCATTGTGCTTTAAATATGGAATAGAGACAGATACAATCCTGGTTGACTAACAACTGGGGTGGGGGGAACATGTTAATAATTTCAGTGATATCCTTATACTCATTTAAGTATAAGCCAGTTACTATGTAGACAATTTTGGAACCATGTAGGGATTGAACCAGGGGCATTCTAATTCTGAGCTGCACCCCAGCCTGTTTTATTTTTTATTTTGAAACAATGTCTCACTACATTGCTGAGGGTCTTGCTAAATTGCTGAGGCTGGCCTGGAACCTGAGATTCTCCTGTCTCAGCATCCCAAGTACTGGGGTTAGAGGTGTATACCACTACACCCAGCAGTAAACACATATTTTATAGCTTCCATTTGTCAGGTACTGTACCCCCACAGGTAGGGGCAAGAATTACAGATGTTTACTAAACATAGTTCCAGATTTAATCATTCACCAGATTTAGAGTTCCAGAAATCAAAACACAATCTGTCACAGATGTACGTCATGTGAGAGTGAGTAATAGATTATAGAATACAGGACACAAACATGGAAGCCCATACACCTGGGAATGGCTGGGGCAGGGTCTACCAATCAAGGCTGACACTGAATCAATTGGTTCAGGTGGCTACTTCTCACCATGAGGCAGATCTGCATCAACCATCACCACCATTTTTCCCAGGGGCAGGGGAGACCCAAATAGTCAGATTTCTGTCCATTTTCCTTTCTATTTACAGAACAAGTCTCCTTTCTTTAATTTACACTGGGGCCAAGCCATGTAACAAAAATCAACTTCCAGCAGGGTATGGTGGTGTACACTTGTAATTCTAGTACTTGGGAGGCTGAGACAGGAGAATCTTGCAGCCTCAACAATTTAGTGAGATTCTCAGCAACCTAGCAAGACCCTGTTTCAAAACAAAAAATAAGAAGAGCTGCGGGTATAGCTTGGAGGTAGACAGTTTCTGGGTTCAACACACACACACACACACACACACACACACACACACACACACACAAAGTATCTGAAGACATTGCTTTTTTTTGCAGTACTGGGATAAAGCCCAGGGGCGTTCTACCTCCAAGTTACACCCCCAGCCCTATTTTTTTATTCTTTATTTTGAGATAAGTTCTCACTAAGTCGTGGAGGGCCTCACTAAGTAGCCGAGGCTGGCCGCAAACCCGGATCCTCCTGTCTCTGCCTCCCAAGTACTGGGATTACAAGCATGCGCCACCACGCCCGGCTTCTAAAGACATTCCTGAATAGAACAAAATTAGGTAGACAACAAAACACATCTTAAGTACAGTAACTGCTGCTCCCCAAAAGTGGAGACTTTTTTTCAGTTAGTATTAGTAGGGAAGATATTTATCTTGACTAAGACAATAGGTCCGACAAGGACGATGACACTTCCTTCCTGGCTATATCTACTAAAAGTGACAAAACTGGACTAACTTATTTCCCCAAATATCGAGTGCAAATAGAAAGACCAACATACTTTAGTTAAGGCAAAGTTCTGAGAATGCTCCCTAGCCTACAATACGACCAGTTTTGCTAGAGCTTAAAACACGAGATTACACAGAGACAGTTCAGAATTTACATTTATAATAGAAGTGTAGACAGTTAAAAATTGGTCAGTAAGGTATATTGGTTTGAATATGTGGTGCTTAGTAGACCTAGCTTCCCTGACTTTCATATCAGGGCCCCCTCCGATGAGGTGTCTTGGAAGGATCGCATGTTTGACAAGAGGAGGGGCCGCTCCCTATGCTGGGAGATCTATCCCTCATATGCGTCTTCTGGACTAGCAATTTATATTCCCTCTGACACAGGAATGGGGTATGTTGGCCCAAAGGGCATGCCGTCTTTGGTGCTTTTATGAACAAGCACTCATCTTCTAAGGGGAAGTAGGCTTCGGCCAAGAAAAAGAGGAAGTAAAAAAGGAAAGAAAAGGGCTGGGCGTGGTGGCGCACACTTGTAATCCCAGTACTTGGGAGACCGGAGGATCCGGGTTCGCGACCAGCCTCAGCTACTTAGTGAGGCCCTCCGCAACTTCGTGAGACCTCGTTTCAAAATAAAGGATAAAAAATAGGGCCGGGGGTGTAACTCCCCTGCTGTTCATTACTCTCAAATCTGATCTCATAGTAACTATTATTACCAGATTTCCTTTCTGCAGGGAAATTTGTAAGTCTGTGTAATATTAAACTGTAAGGTTTAGACGGCGGCGGCGCCATCTTGGCTGGACTGGGCCGGTCACTACCAGCATTGTGGCTTCCACACGCTGCCAGCAGAGAAGCCAGAGACCTGTTGTGAGTTCAACTGCAGAGCAGCAGAGACAAAAGCAAGCAGCGGCTCGCTCCACACTCAAGAGACCTAACGGCGGCGGCGACAGCGGCTGCAGCGGTGTCACCTTGGCAGGACTTTGCCAGCGGCAACCAGCATTGTGGTTCCTGCACAAGTCCAGTGGAGATGCCAGCGACCTGCTGTGCATCCAGCAGCTGCAGAATAGCAGCAGTGAAGGCGAGCAGCAACTCGTTCCATGTGCGACACAGACCTGAACTGCTGTGTTGGCAGAAGCGGCAGAGGCACCATCTTGATCAGACCACGCCGACAGCAACTGGCAGTGTGGATTCTGCAGGCCACCAACAAGGAAGCCAGGGAGCTCTTCTAAAACCAGCACTGCAGAGCATCAGCGACGGGTGCGAGCAGCAGAGTCCCCAGGGCCCGGAGGCCTGACCAGAACCTGCAGCAGTGACTGAGCCCCCACCCCAGAGATTAAGAGCAGCGCTCAACGAGACCGTAAGTCAATGAGCTGCCCCAGGGGGAGACCACCCAGCGCGGCCACAGGGACTCGCGGGGTCTGGGACAGTGCGGATTGTCCCGGTGGAGGTGGGAGCAGGGTCTGCTGTGGGACGTGGTAGACGCATGGATAAGCAACAGTCCCTGGCGACATTTGAGTGGGACAGACTTGCAGCCCGTGGGTTGCAGCACCCTTGTAGAGTCCCCGGGGATCACCACAGGACATATAGCTGTGGTACCAGAGAAAATTGGACCAAACCAGCCCTCTCTGTGGAAAACGTGGAGTTCCATGTTTACACAGAATCAGGGCAAGGTGACACCCATGGCTTCTGTAGGCAGAGACACAAGCCCAGGGCCCCCTGCTGGTGACACCTGCCATAGGTGTAGATAGAGAGAGACATAGGGACAGCCCAAGTAGAGACCATGGAGACCCACGCTTGCAGTGAGAAGGGCAATAGTGGCACTGGTTGCTTGCACAGGTAGTGAGAGGCACCAGGCAAGGGTCCCAATCACTGAAGGAGACCAAGAACTGGGCCTGCAAATATACCGAGCAAGTGAGAATAACCATTCAGGAAAGGCTATTCACCTTTAATGCTCACCTAGTAGCAAACATCTACCTCCAGGATAAGAAACCATAAAGGGAGAGGGATTAGACATAAGATACCTATAGAGTGAGAGAGAGAGAACTACCAAAAGCAACAAAGGTATAAACATAAGAAACCTGAAATCATGAAAAGGAAGAATAGCAAAGAAACAATGAGCCCCCACAATCCCACAACAACAGAACCTGCCAACTCAGAAGTGCAAAGATTGCCAGAAGGACAATTCAGAACTTCAATAGAGGAAATGATACAGGATTTCTGAAAAGAATTCAGAGAGAGCCTGATAGAAATGAAGGATCAAATAACCAGGGATCAAAAAGAAGCTCTGAAGGAAGTGAAGGATGCAATAATTGAAATGAAGGCATCAATACAGACCATCAACAATAGAATAGAGAACATGGAAAACAGAATCTCACTCTTAGAAGAGTCTAAAAATGAACATATAGTATATAAACTAGAAAAAACAATTCGACAGCATGAATTGGATATTGAGGAGATCTCAGCCAGTCTTAAAAGAGCAAACATAAGAATAATAGGCATAGAAGAGGGATTAGAAGCTGAAACTAAAGAAATCAATAATCTATTCAGAGAAGTAATATTAGAAAATTTTCCAAACATAGAGAGGTCGATACACAGGTACAGGAAACATATAGAACCCCCAATAGACAGGATCAGAGAAGAGGTTCACCATGCCACATAATAATCAAACTGACTAATGTAGAGGCCAAGGAGAGAATCTTAAAGGCAGCGAAAACAAAAGAGCAAGTAACATTCAGAGGCAAACCAATAAGAATCACTTCTGACCTTCCAAACCAAGTCATGAAAGCCAGGAAGGCCTGGAGCGACATATTCCAAACTCTGAAAGAAAACAACCTCCAACCAAGATTTGTCTACCCAGCAAAGATATCTATCAAATTCGATGGAGAAATAAAAAAAACTTTCCATGACAAGCAGAAGCTGAAAGACTTTATGTGATACTTGGCCTGGTTTGTCAACTTGACCCACCTAAGATCATGTGACTTTGGTTGTGTAACAGCAGACTGAACCGGAAGTCTTGCCCTAAATGTGGGTAGCAGGGTTCTGATAGGTGCAGGACTTAGATAAAAGAAGGAGAAAGCCGCGTAGAGGGAGCCGCAACTCTTCCTGAAGAAAACGCATCTGCTCTCGTCTGAGATCGTCGGTCTCCAACTTTGCTGTTTCCTTGAAGAGCTTCTTGATCTGCTCTCGTCTGAGATCGTCGGCCTCCAGCCTTCCAACTGAAACTTCACCATCGTTTCTCCGAAGAGCTTCCTTATCTTCACATCTTGGACTGGACTGAATCGGTAGTTGCTTTAATCCTAAGGCTCCAGCTCTTAGACCGCCCGACCAGCTATTGATTCCTCTGATTCTTCACGTGCAGTCGAAACTCAGGACTACATTGTGAGCTGATCTAATAAATCCCTTTTTCATATACTCATTCTGTGAATTCTGTTAATCTAGTGAACCCTGACCAATACACTTTATATCTTCCAAACCAGCACTGGAGAAAATGCTCAAATAAATTAATTACAAAGAAGAAATAATAAGGAAACACCAGAACCAGAGAAACAGTGATTCCCATCAAACAAACAACTAGGCAAAGAACAAACACTACCTCAAACAGAAATTAAAACTCAAAATGTTAGGAATGAAAACCCATCTCTCAATAATCACGCTGAATATAAATGGCCTCAACTCCCCAATCAAAAGACATAAGGTGGCAAAATGGATTAAAAATCACAATCCATCTATATGCTGCCTGCAAGAAACACACCTT
>PVJS01043199.1:0-17171 GCA_004027185.1 Glis glis | reverse complement strand
GGCGTTCTACCTCGGCGCTACGCCCCCAGCCCTATTTTTTATACTTTATTTTGAAACCGTGTCTCACGAAGTTGCGGAAGGCCTCACTAAGGAGGGAGAGAGAGAGAGAGAGAGAGAGAGAGAGAGAACGAGAGAGCTGAGGCTGGCCGCGAACCCGGATCCTCCGGTCTCCACCTCCCAAAGTACTGGGATTACAAGCGTGTGCCACCATGCCCGGCAACAAGAAAATCTTAAACAGAACCCAGCAACCCATTAAAAACATGCTATCTGCCAAGCAGGAGTTAATCAGGAATAAAGAATGGTCCAATGTTAGGAAATCTATGAATATATTCATATCTATTTATAGCTCAAAAGAAAAAGAACACATGATCATTCTCCAGAGATGTTGGGAGAGCATTCAATAAAATTCAACGCCCATTGTTTTTTGATTGTTTGTTTTTTGTTTTGGTACTGGGGGTTGAAACAAGAGTCATATCTCCAAACTACACCCCCAGCCCTTTTAATTTTTTGTTTTGAAATAGGGTCTTACTAGGTTGCTTGAATCTCACTAAGTTGCTGAGGCCAGTCTCGAACTTCCGATGATCTGCCTGTCTCAGCCTCCCAAGGACTGGGATTATAGATGTGCGCCACCCAGCCTGGCTCAACATCCATTACTGATTAAAAAAAATAGTCTGTGGTGGCTATTAGATGTGGTGGTGCATGCCTGTGATCCCAGCTACTCAGGAAGCTGAGGCAAAAGGATCACAAGTTGGAGGATAACCTCAGCAACTTAGGGAGACCCTTGTCTCAAAATTTATTTATTTATTTTTGCGGTACTGGGGATTGAACCCAGGGGCATTCTCCAAACTACACCCCCAACCCTATTTTTAAAAATTCTTTATTTTGAAACAGGGTCTCACTAAGTTGCAGATGGCCTCACTAAATAGCTGAGGCTGGCCGCGGACCCGGATCCTCCTGTCTCAGCCTCCCAAGTACTGGGATTACAAGCGTGCACCACCACACCTGGCTTCAAAATTTAAAAAAAGGGGAAGGGGGTCTGGGAATGTAGTTCAGAGGTACAGCCCCCCTGGGTTCAATCTCCAGTACTACAACAAACAAACAAACAAACAAACAAAAACAATAAATAAAATAGTCTTCATAAAATAAAATAGTAATAAACAGGTACTTCCTTAAACATATATCTCAACTAGAAAGAGTTAGAAACAAATTACTTATCACAATCCACTATTATTAGCATTGTTCTAAAGATACTATGCATTGCAATTAGACAACACTGTAATTAGACAAATGTATTAATAATATAAACTGAGACTGGCGTGGTGCATGCCGGTAATCCCAGTACTCAGGAGGCAGAGGCAGGAGGATCGCAGGAGGATCACAGGTTCACTTCCAGTCTCAGCAACCTAGTGAGGCCCTCCCAGACACCTGTGGGCAAGGAGACTGAGAACAGTCCAGTGTCACCTCTGCCTCGTGGAGCTCCTGGGGAGCGAGACTCATCAATGAGTAACAGACACAGCTGCAGCCGGAGCCGGACCCTGACCTGGCTGGCCAGCAGCCCCCATGGAGGGAGTCTCACCTGGGTGCTCAGTGGAAACTGCAAGTGAGTGGCAAATGGTGCGGGGTCACACTGCAAACCCGCCTGGAGGAAGTCAGAGAGGACGAGGAGAGGCGCCAGCCTGGTGGGGACCAGCGTGGAGGGGACCGGACCTCAGGCCGCCTAGCTAGGCCAGTGTGTGTGCTTATCTTCAGAGGGTGGGGACATGAGGTTTGGGTGCTGGGACGGTGTCTTTCTGCTGTGGCCACGTCCATGCCAGTGGCCATCCGGGGTCCATCCCGGGCAAGGGCCTCCTGGGGGCACGCTTGGTCAGCAGTGGACTCTGCTCAGCTCCAGCCACCTCCCAAAGGTGGGGGCCACTGGTCTCCTTGGGGAAGAGCCCAAGTCAGCCCCTTACCCTCTGGAAACGTCCCCACCCGCCTGCCGGGGCCAGAGGAGGATGAACAGGCTTCTGTGGCCTCTCAATTGGCCTTTCATTGCCTCCCCGGGACACAAAGGACAAAGGAGCTGCCCGGGGAGGGCCTGGGCTGCCCTGCTGAGGCCCTTGGATGAAGAACTGGCCCGTCGGGTGCCCATGTGAGCCTTCCCGAGGGACCGGCCCGAGGGCCTGGGGTTTCGATGATGCAAGAAGACTGGATCAGCACCGGCCTAAACTTGACCCTGCCCGGTTCCCTGTGTTCTCCAGGGAAAAGGCCAGGCCCTGCAGACACCCCCAGGTCTGCCAGGTGTGCCCCCGAGGCTGCAGCCCTTCCTCCCTGACCAAACGCCAGACACCTCCCGTGTGGCCAGGCTCCCTCGCCTGGTCTGTTCCAACACGGCCTGTGGGGTCAGCTCTGTCGCCACCTCCCGGGTACACCCCGCCACCCACCCTTCACCAGGCCTCACTGAGCGGCCGGGCCCTGCAAGGGTAGCACATGCCACTTGTACCCAAGTGCCAGTGCCCACCTGAGCTGCTCTGCCTCCTGTGACCTTCATTCCCTGAGGAGGACACTGGGGCTCAAGGTTTGAGTCGCCTGTCTGATGTCACACCGCTGCCATGTGCAGGACCGGACCACAGCCCGCGTCTGCCTTCAAGCCGCCTTCTCAACTCTGCCATGGCGTCATCCCCCGACTCCTCACTAGCTGTCTGTCAGGGTCCATGCACCTTGCTGGACAGGGTGTCCTGGTCCCCAGCACAGGGAAAAGGCCACAATAGGCACCCCGTATATGTGGGACGAATAAATATGTGATTGTGACTGTGCACTCAGAGAGGACCAAAGCAGCGTGCGTGTGCGTGTGCGTGTGCGTGTGTGTGTGTGTGTGTGTGTGTGTGTGGTGCTGGGGATTGAATCCAGGGGCTTCTACCTCTGAGCCACACCCCCAGCCCTATTTTTTATTTTGAAACAGGGTCTCGATAGGTTGCTGAGTCTCACTAAATTGCTGAGGCTGGTCTCAAACCTACGATCCTCCTGTCTCAGCCTCCCAAATACTGGGATTACAGGTGTGCCACCATGCCCAGATTGCTTTAAAAAAAACAAAAAAACAGGTCTTACTAAGTTTCTGAGAGCCTTGCTAAATTTTTTAGTTAGCCTCAAACCTGCGATCCTTCTGTCTCAGCCTCCCAAGTACTGGGATTACAGGCGTGCACCACCACGCCCAGCTCCGAAGTGGCTTTACACTTCCGCCGAGTTGCCATGAGTAAGACCCTCGTTTGTCATCCCCTCTTAGATAATCCCTTGCACATTGCTGTGAAATCCTTAGGGCACTGTGACCTCCCTAAGAACCCATTCCACAGTTAAGGAAATCAAGGCCCTGAAGTCCAGGCTGCCCGGCACGTTTGTGATGGGAGCTGGGACTCATATGCAGTTCTGCACCTGCTCCATGCCCAGCACAGGGTGTGGCCCTGGGCACAAGAACCTCAAGGTCCCTTTCAGGGCGGTAGGAGCTTCCACCAGAGTGGCCTGCTGGGTCACAGTTCCCACAAAGCGGTCCTTTATTCTCCCTCCGCCACAGGAGTTCCACAGACCAACCCTGCAGTCACGTGACCAGCCTCTGGCCCCTGCCACCCCACTGCCCACAGGACATCTCCAGGTCCCTGCAGCCTTGCCCACGCAGGGCTCTCAAGCAGAAACAGCAGCTTGACTCAAATCCCCAGCTCTGAGCTCATCCTCCTGCAGCCGCGTCCAGATTCCTAAATCGCTGCTTTTCTGACGCAGAAAATGGCCCTGTCCTGACTGACAAGCTGCTCTGTGTCCCCTGCGTCATTTCTTGGGCTTCACTTTCACCTCGAAAGGTGCCTGTCCATTGGGAGGCGTGTGCCAGCAGCGCCAAGTCCACACCCCCAGGGCCAGGTCACTTGGCCACAAGCCAGTCGCTATTCCCCTCCTGCGGCCTCCACCCTGGGGCTGTAGGGCACCAGGCGAGTCATAGGACCTCAGAGCCCAGAAACCACCCTCTGCAGCCTCCTCCTCGGTCAGCGTGGAGTCCAGGACGCAGGCCAAGCCTCAGCCCTCAGGGGTGCACCCATTGCTCACTTGAGCCCCACACGCTGCGCCAGGGTCTGGGCTGGAGTCACAGCGGTCCCACGGCCATGAGCCCAGGTGTCCACACTCTGTCCTGTCAGCTCACTGCAGGTTCCCAGGGCTCAGGTCTGTGCCACACAGAATGCGGACCCAGGGTACCTTTTGGGCCTGCGCAGATTCTGAGGACCACTGAATCCTTTGGCTGGCCTGCTTTTTTTTTTTTTTTTTTTTTTGTAGTACTACGGATTGAACCCAGGGGCATTCTCCCTCTGAGCTATACCTCTGAGCTAGCCAGGCGGGCGTGGTGGTGCACCTTTGTAATCCCAGTACTTGGGAGGCTGAGACCAGAGGATCCTTACTTAGTGAGGCCCGCCGCAACTCAGTGAGACCCTATTTCAAAATAAAGAATAAAAAATAGGGCTGGGGGTATAGCTCAGAGGTAGAATGCCCCTGGGTTCCATCCACAATACTGAAAAAAAAAATCTAGCCCACTCCCTCTGGGGGCTAGACCAGCCTGAGCACACCCACTACACCCCGGCTGGCCTCTCTCAAGCGGGCTCCTTGGACCTGGGGTCTCAGGCCCGTGCTCAACCCAGGCTGTCCGCTAAGCAGCTTCCTCCTGGAAAGGCCCGCTCCCCTGCACGCGTCCTCTTTCACATCCTCCTCTGCTCTCACTTCTGTGACCTGCTTCACTGTGGAAACCAGGGCAGTGGCGCTGGGCTCTCCCTCCGTGCCAGACCAGGACGGGGCCTCCGGAACGAAAGCAGGGCGGCTGCCTCGCCGCGGAGACACAATGCATCTGAGCATGAAAATGGACAGGCCACAGCCTGAGTGCAGGGGAACTAGGTCCCAAATCCACCGTGGCCGTGGGACTCTCAACAAGGGCCTGCACCCCCAAGTCTCGCTGGCCCCGTGTGTCAAGAGAGTGATGCCCCCTCCATCCCAGGGCTGCAGGACGAGATGCTGCGTGCTGCCCACTCAACACCAGGTACTAGGGAGGGGGCAGCAGAGGTCCTGGGGGAATCCGGCCTCCTGGAGCTCAGGCTCCGGCGCAGAGCCTCCCTGTGCCGCAGCAGCCCCCAGGCAATGACCTCATCCTCAGGCTGATTCCCCAAGCTGATTCATCCAACAGGGCTTGCTGCAATGAGAGGACTCCCCAGGGGCAGGGGATAGACCCAGGACACAGCAGGTGGGGCAGTCCTGGGTCCGTGGGCAGCAGCCAGGGCAGACCAGCAGGGATCTCAGACCTACAGAGTGGGGGCCCACCTGAAGTCACCGCTCTTCATAGGTGGCAGGCAGCAGGATTCTGTGGGACAGGAGACATGTGCCTGTCCCGTGTCTCACTTCCCTGTTTCTGTTGTCCCTGAACCCAGGCACACAGGCCGATATCAACAGTGCTTCTTGCGGTGGTGCCAGGCCTTGGGCAATGACCCAGGTGGCCTTCCCTCCTATTTGCATAAGAGGGAACTGAGAGCCCAGTGGAAAGGGCCTGCCCCACTGGCCCAGGTGGTCACCAGTCACAGGCTGTGACACCCTCAGGTCCTAGGCCTGTCCCTGGCTGGAGCAGTAAAAGGTCCCAACTCTGCCCAGGGAGCTGCAGTGATTTCAGACCTTTTTCTGCGTTTCTGGCTCTGGCTCTGCTCAGGTGGGGTCCTGTGGGCAGAAAGCCCCACCCGAGGACCAGCTCCCCAAGACTCGGCACTCTCCCACTCAACAGACCCCCTCCCCCAGCCTACCACCTACAGCATGTGCCACGGCACTCGGCACTCGGGCGTCACCCCCTCTGAGCTGGAAAAGGGACACAGAGCCAGCACCGTCCCTGCCCTGAGGGAAGCCAGGAGGGAAGCAGGAGGAGCCTGCGGACGAGGCCACGCGCACGGGATGGCGGCAGGAATCCTGCCCTCGGGAACGAGGGCAGTGGGCGGCCACTTCCATCAGGGGATCAGGAAAAGGCTACAGAGGGTCCCTCAGCTGAGCCCTGCCCCCCAACACACACACACACACACACACACACACACACACACACACACACACACACATACGGCAAGGACAGCAATTCCGGGCAGAAGGAACAGCTGGGTGGAGGGACCTCGGGAACCCCCAAGAGCCCATACCTGGGGCTTGGGCCACGGGGTCTTGAGCCTTTTGCCTTGTAGGCATCAAGAGGTCACTAAAGGTGTGAGCGGCAGAGATGACAGTCGAGAGCAGCCACTGTGGGGACCGGCAGATGGGGATGGGCCGTGGCTGGGTGTGGGGGTGCGGAAGGCCACCTCTGGACTGTAGGTCCAGGAATGCAGATGGGCAGCAGGCCTGGGGCTGGGCAGTGAGTCGCCTTGGGCAAGATGAGCTGAGGAACTGGCGGCACATTTAGGTGGGGACAGATGTCCAAAGGGCAGTTGGTGACGGGGGCTTCGGGACGCCACCCCAAAATATGGCACCTTGGAGTTTGAGAAAACAGGATAAGCAGGGAGGCCGCAAGGCCTCCCCAACCTTCTCCCCTGAAGCAGGGGAAGGTGCTCCCCAAACCCAGAGGCTCCGAGGACACAGGGACGCAGGGGAGAAGCTGAGCACACAGGCCCCACTGACCCCGCCACGGCTGTGATCCCCAGATCACACCTTACCCAGGCACAATTCTCCATGACTGTCCATCTCACCAAGCCGAGCATCAAAAGCACACAGGAACGCCCTGACTTCAGGTCTCCACTGCCTTACGAAGACACCCACGCCCCACAAAACATACACAAAATAAATCTGTATACTCATCTTTGTTTCTTTTCTTTTCTTTTCTTTTTTGCAGTACTGGGGATAGAATCCAGGGGCATCCTATCTCTGAGCTACACCCCCAGCCCTATTTTTTTATTCTTTATTTTGAAACAGGGTCTCACTAAATTGCAGAGGGCCTCACTAAGTAGCTGAGGCTGGTCGCAAACCCGGATCCTCTGGTCTCAACCTCCCAAGTACTGGGTTTACAAGTGTGCACCACCATGCCCGGCTTCGTCTTTGTTAATCTGCCTTTTGTTATCAGGACTGCGGCCATGATCCTAAGATGGGAAGAAAAGACACTGTTGGCAGGGGTCCTGGAGGTCCTGTGGCATGAGAACGGGACACCCCCACCAACGCACACTGCCCCTCCCGGTGAGCCCACGCTCCTGGAGGCGGGCCAGGACTAGGCCAGCTCTGCACTGCAGGGCTCAGGACTTAGGAGCTGCGTGACTGAAGCAAGGGACCACAGATCCTGAAGGACACTCAGATGGGCAGAAACCACGGAGGACGTGAGACAGGGGTAGGCACAAAGGCCTTGTGTGGTTGTGGTTACAAAGGTGCCCATGAAGCAATGTTTTAGAAAGAACTAGAAGGCAGAAGCCCAGGTCAGGGCCGCCCCTCAGGGCCTGCCTGCCCCTGAGCTTCCGTTCCCTCTGAGGTGGGGACAGCACCCCCTGCACTCTGCAGTGAGGACAAATGAGAGCGCGGGACGGAGCCCCTTGTAAAAGTTGGCCTTCTTCTCTAACCATATAGACAATCCATGCTTTTCATAAAATATTAGTTTTGTATTCTACTCTTCTCCCTTTCTCTGTCAAAAGTATATCGCAAGCGTGAAAAGCATTTTTCAACATTCAAAGCACATCCAAGCCAGGTGTGGTGGCGCATGCTTGTAATCCCAGTTCTTGGGAGGTTGAGACAGGAGGATTGCAGGTTCGTGGCCAGTCTCAGCTATTTAATGAGGCCCTCTGCAACTTAGTGAGACCCTGTTTCAAAATAAAAAAAGAATAAAAAATAGAACTGGGAGGTATAGCTTGAAGGTAGAATGCCTCTGGGTTCAATCCCCAGTATCGCAAAAATAAATAAATAAATAAAAACAAAGACGACACACTCCTATCCTTTCCCAAGCGTACACTGGTCAGTCAATGGCAGCAAAAATATTCTTTTGAAAACTCAAGCAAACTGAGTGTTTGTTACATATCTTGGCCGATGAAAGGTGTTTGTTTAGAAGGAGGGGGCCCTGCCGGGCATGGTGGCACATGCCTGTAATCCCAGTACTTGGGAGGCTCAGACAGGAGGATCTCAGGTTCGAGGCCAGCCTTCAGCAACTTACGAAGGCCTTCAGCAACCTAATGAGACCCTGTTTTCAAATAAAAAGTAAAATAGGGCTGGGGTGTAGCTCAGAGATAGAATGCCGCCAGTACCACAAAAAAGGAGGTTCCCCCCAAAGTGAACTGCTGCCCTCCATCAGCTGGGCACCCCACACACACCATGAGCACAAACAAGCCCAGGGCCCCAGACCCCATGTCTGCAGGTGCTGAAGACAGTTGGCAGACACAAATTTATCAACAACATCCCAGCCCCACTCTGAGGACAAAATGGGCCCCAGAAGCTCCTCCCACTCCGCACACCCTGCCCTGCCATTGCCCGTATGAAATAAAGAAGCTCCGCTGCCATTCATGGGCCTCAGTCTCCGCACCTGCGCAGTGGGTCCAAGAGGCAGCGGCTAAGACCAGGCATTCCCCTCTTGCGATACATCCCAGTTTGAGCCTCTCAGGATCCCCAGGAGCTTCCCTTGCTGTCCCTAACCATGACATTCTGAGATGCTTCCTGCTCCGTCCCCACTTCCCCAGGATGGGCTATGACCCAGAGGACACTCTGTGGCCTGAGCTGAAACCAGGAGACTGGGAGCAAGTTGCCAAGGTGGCCTGGCCCCCAGGAGGGGCGCACTCCCCAGAGGCAGGGGGCCCAGAGTCAGTCTCCAGAATGCCTGTCCCACAGAACGGACGTCGGGGACAGAGCTCTGGGGCAGGTGGCCTCTGCTTCCCCACTTGGAGCCGGGCTGGGCTACTGATGGACCTCCGGGGTGGGGAGGGCCCGCCTCTGCGGAGCACGACCTGCCCTCCCGCCCCTGCCAGAATGTCGCACTGAGGAGACTGAGGCCCTGCTGCTGGGAGTCGGCCAGTTGGCCGAGGCGCGGCCCCCTCCCTATTCTGAGCTCTGGCGGCCCCATCTACCAAATGGAGCAAAGGTGGTAGGTACCTGGACAGGTCAGTGACCAACAACCCAGGCTGCTGCCCCAAGCAGGAAAGGAAGGTGTCATGGGGTCCTGTGTGAAGGCCCTCTGATGAGGCGGGGAAGGGGAGTGTGGCACCGCATGGTACCAGCTGGGTAGACTGAGGCACACAGGCTGGTCCCGGAAGCTGGGGCTGGGGCTCCAAAGTGCACTGAGTGAGTACAGTCGCTGGGCCAAGAGCAGCAGGCGCCCAGCCCCACACAGGCGGGCGCAGCACAGCTCAGCAGCCTCCCCACTGCTCAGCCCGGGAGTCTCTCGGTGCCAGAGGCAAGAACACCTGTGACATTTGGGGAGCTCACACCTGGTCAGAAGGTCAGGTGTGAAGCAGCCCTGGCAGCCCACCTGCAGGGGACACCTCGGAGCCTCGGCTCCCAGACCTCCCTGTCCTTGGCTGGGAAGAAAGGGCCCTCTGCCTCTGGAAGCAGGGGCCGCCTGAAATCCCTGGGAGAGAGCGCCAGGGTGCGAAGGCAAAGTAGGGAATCAGACCAGGAGGGCGCCGGCCAGAGCCCCATCTGTGCTGGGTCCCGTCTCAGTCCTTGCACACCTGAGCTAGGAAGCTCATCAGCAGCTTCCACAGCCGCCCTTCTTTCTGCTCTCTACCAAGTGTTTAAAACCTTTCCCCAAGCCGGGCGTGCTGGCACATGCTTGTAATCCCAGTACTTGTGAGACTGAGACAGGAGGGTCTCAGGTTCATGGCCAGCCTCAGCTACTTAGTGAGACCCTGTTTCAAAATAAAAAAATAAAACCGGGCTGGGGGTGTAGCTCAAAGGTAGAATGCCCCTGGGTTCCATCCCCAGTACCATACACACACAAAAAAGCAAAACCTTTCCCCCCCTAAGCCAGGTGTGGTGGCGCAGGCCTGTAATCCCAGTACTTGGCAGGCTGAGACAAGAAGATGTCAGGTTCAAGAATAGCCCGAGCAAGTAGCAAGACTCAGCAACCTAGTGAGACCCTGTTTCAAAACAAAAAATAAAATTGGGCTGGGGGTGTAGCTTGGAGGTAGAATGACCCTGGGTTCACCACCCAGTACCACCCCCCCCCCACACACACACAATAAATAAAAATCTTTCAGCTGGGCGTGGTGGCGCACGCTTGTAATCCCAGCACTTGGGAGGCTGAGACAGGAGGATCGCAGGTTCGCGGTCAGCCTCAGCAACTGAGTGAGGCTCTCAGCAATTTAGTGAGACCCTGTTTCCAAATAAAAAATAAAACAGGGCTGGAGGTGTAGCTTGGAGGTAGAATGCCCCTGGGTTCAATCCCCAGTACCAAATAAATAAAATAAATAAATAAATAAATAAATAAATACCTTTCCCTAAGTTTGGTAAGCACCTGTCCACACTGTGGTTCTAGGCCAGCCCGTGGGGGTCAGATGGCAGCCCCTACGAAATGACCTCCCAGAGCTGCTAGACAAATACACAAACTTGTTCACATATACAAAGATTCTTTGCAAGTTATCTGAACAGTAAAAAACTGGATCCAAGCTAAGTTCCAATAAGATGAAAGCAAGTACATTATGGCGCATCCACTCAGCTATCATGTAGTCATTTAAGTAATGTTTGGCCAGGCGTGGTGGCTTGTAATATCAGTACTCGGGAGGCTGAGACAGGAGGATTGCAGGTTCGCGGCCAGCCTCAGCTACTTAGTGAGGCCTCCACAACTTAGTGACACCTGTTTCAAAATAAAGAATAAAAAATAGGGCTGGGGGGGTAGCTTGGAGGTAGAATGCCCCTGAGTTCAATCCCCAGTACTGCAAATAATAATAATATCTGGAGTTTGAACAACATGGGAAATGTTTTAGGAATTTTAAGTGAAAAAGCATGAATAAGAAATTTTCCGAAGCTGGGCATGGTGGTGCATGTCTGTAATCCTAGTACTTGGGAGGCTGAGATAGGAGGATCACAGGTTCAAGGCCAGCCTCAGCAATTTAGTAAGACCCTCAGCAACTTAGTGAGACCCTGTTTCAAAATAAAAAATAAAAAGGGCTAGAGGTGTAGCTCAAAGGTAGAACACCCCTGGTTCAATCCCCAGTACCACAAGAAAGAAAAAAAATTTTTTTTACAGAATACCAAATACCAAGTATTCTATTTTTCCCCCTTTGCAGTACTAGGGATTGAGCCCAGGGGCACTCTACCACTTGGCTCTATCCCTAGCCCTTTTTTTTTCTTTCTTTTCTTTTCTTTTCTTTTTTTTTTTTGAGACAGGATCTCATTAAGTTGCCCAGGCTGTCCTCGAACTTGTGATCCTCTTGCCTCCAGCCAGAATATCAAGTATTATGAAAGGCTTTGAAAAGATTGGAGGGCAAGACTTTGCAAAGTAAATGGTGTGTTTCTGAGTAACAAGAAATATGAGTAATTTTTTCCTTCTTTCTTCTATTTTCCAGGTTCATAATGTGCATGTAACTTTTTTAATTGGAAAATATTCGCTTTGGGATTCTGAGGATTTTTTTTAACAAGCGTCCTGCTTGGGGCTTCTGCTCAGCAGCCTCGTGGCTTAGCTGAGACTCACGAGCCTGGGCGGCTCAGGGAGGAGGCAGGAGCCCCTGGTCAGAGGCTGAAAGCCAGAGGAGGGAATAACCCCCCAGGTCCTCGCCCAGGCAGGGTGGTGCCCACACGGCCCGCTGCAGAGCTGTCCCTACGGCTTGGCCACTGCCTCTTCAGAGTACAAGGTCCAGAGTCCCCCAGGGACCTTGCCTTGGGGGCCTCCCAGGCTGCTCCAGCCCCAAGAATGGATAGAGGCCGGAACCCACAGGCTTTAAAATAGGCCTAGAAACCAAAAGCCGCCCTGCCACCAGCCCAAAGACCACACTTCCTCCCACCATGCGGGCCCCAGCCAGCTCCAACTGCCTTAGGATTGGGGGCCGCTAGAGGCCCAAGAAACCCAGGAAGACTGGCCCTAGTCACTACAAAGCAACCTGAACTCAGGCACAAATGCAACTGTAATGCTGTATGTGCAGATGCTGAGCCAGATGTTCTGCATCCTCAGCAGTCACAGCTGCAGCAGCGTGGACCACACCGGCCTCTGCCAGGCTGGTGCTGAGCGCCTGGGCCTGCCGGGCTCATTCACAACCTACCGCTTCTCTACGCGATCCCACCTCCCTAGAGTCTGTCTCCATCTTACAGACAGGACACTAAGGCCTCCTGAAGGCTGCAGTGCTTGGCCAGGGCCTCACAGTCTCCTGTTCCAGCCACGTCTCCCACTGAATCCCCCACCTGCCACTTATGCCAGCTGCACCATGCCCAGGAAAATGGCAGAGGGAGCCAGGTGTGGTGGTGTGTGCCTGCAATCCCAGTCCTTGGGAGGCTGAGACAGGAGGATTGCAGGTTGGAGGGCTGCCTCAGCAACTTAGTGAGACTCTCAGCAACTTAGCAAGACACTGTTTTGAAATAAAAAGGAGGGGGTGGAACTCAGAGGTAGGACACCCCTAGGTTCAATCCCCAGTACCTAAAAAAAAAAAAATGGCAGAGGGCCACTGAGTGCACACAGGGCTGTTCCAATCCGATGGTGACCTGGGGGCCTGGCGCACAGTGGATTGCTGCAGCCCAGGGCAGGGGCACAGGAAGGCAGCCTCCCCGTTCTGCTGGCCTGGTCCATGAACCCTCTCCAGTTGCTGCCTGCATCTGACAGGTCTTGCTGGGCTCCCAGCCTCGTGAGCTTGGAAGAGCCACCTTCCTCTTGAAGCTTGGCTTCCTCGCCTGTAAAACGGGGTAATGACAGAGCTTCCTTCCACTGGAGCAGGGTAAAAGGAAACCCGCAGGCGCAGGGCAGCTGACCCACAAAGGCAGCAGTGTTCTACGTGCCAGCAGCTGGCCCACAGGCTACACCTGCAAAACTCCGAGGCCCAGCATGCAGAGGCCCAAACCACTGCTCCAGCCTCACCTTGGGCTGGCATCAGGGCCCAGGAGAAGGCCTGAGCCCCCGGAGAGGTAGCAGGCTCTGTCCACCTTTGGCCTAGATGTCGCCATTGCACATCTGGACACTGGACCACCTGACTGGTCTCAGCTCAGAGACTCCAAAGCTTATGGGCGTAGTAGTGCACACCTCTAATCCCATACTTGGGAGGCTGAGACAGGAGGATTGCAGGTTCCAGGCCGGCCTCAGCAACTTAGCAAGACCCTGTTTCAAACGGGGAGCTCAGAGACTCTGAAGCCTGTGGGCGCAGTAGTGCACACCTCTAATCCCATACTTGGGAGGTTGAGACAGGAGGATCGCAGGTTCCAGACCAGCTTCAGCAACTTATCGAGACCCTGCTTCAAAAGGGGAAGGCTGGGGTACAGTTCAGTGGTAGAGTGCCTCCGGTTCAATCCCCACGAGAGAGAGCGAGAGAGATGCTGAGCCCTACAGAAGTTGCCTCAGCCAGCCACCCGGGTGAAATTTTTCACCTGCACCCACAGAGAGTTTCCTGTAGAAGTGATATCAAATCCTGCTTGGGGTGGCCACAGCCCTGGCTGCTTCCAGCAGGCTGCTTTCCCCAGAGACTTGTCCTCCCGCCAAGAAGGGATCAGAGCAGTCCCACCTGGCACAAAGCAAGGACTCAAAACCTGCTTCTATGCTGGACCTGTAACATCAGTACTTGGGAGGCTGAGACAAAAGGATTGCAGGTTCGAGAGCAGCCTCAGCAATTCAGGGAGATGCTCAGCAACTTAGCAAGACTCTATCTCAAAATAAAAAAAAGAAAGGGCTGAGGGTGTGCTTAGACACAGAATGCCCCTGGGTTCCATCCCCAGTACCAAAACCAAAACCAAAACAAACCCTGCTTCCACTACATAGGCCGCTATGGGCAAGATTCGAGTCAGGTTTGTGTCTACACTGCCTTTCATCACAAGAGCCAGGCAACAATCCTGTGTGGGGAGGGCCAGTAGTTCTGTCCCATCTCATAGACAGACACTGACTCAGGGATGACAGCAGCTTGTCCAAAGGCTCCTGTGACAGCTTCAAAACAACCTCAGAGAACATGACACAGTTCTGAGTAATCTCAGCTTTAATTAGACACCACCACCAAAAATCTGGCCAATTCAAATTCATTCATAATGGGCTCGGGGTGTAGGTCAGTGGTAGTTCACGCTTAGCAGGCGTGAGGCCCTGGGTTCCATCCCCAGCACCAAAAAAATAAATAAACCCATTCATAAATCTAGTAGGTTGCCAAAGCTGTAAGGCGGGGATGATAAAATGTAATCCAAAGGAGGGCAAAGAACAAAAACAAAACCGGAACCCTGAACCCCCAGGCTGAGAGGGCCAAAGGACCCTGCCAGCAGGTGGTCAGTACCCTGCAGATGTTCTGGGTTCCCACGGGCTGGGTGCTTGCGCCAATCAACAGGCCCCAGCTCTACTCTGGGCATAAGCACCCGCCAACCTCACCCCTCCCTGAACATCAGATTTCTCACGTGAAACATGAAAGAGGGGCCCTTGGGGATTCCACTCTCCTTGGCCATCCACACCCTTCATTTGCCAGCTCAGAAACTCTTTGATGTGTCACTAGATGCTTACTGGGCGCCTGCCCGTACGTGCTCCACGCTAAGCACGAGGAGACTCAGGCTGGGCAGTGCCGAGGAGCTCACGGCCCACTGCACTGCAACAGCCATCCCGCCGGCCCAGTACAGAGAGGACAGGCAGGAGCGGAGGCAGGGTGGAGCTGAGCCTTTCAGAAAGACTTGCAGCAGACGGCACACATGGAAGGCGGGAGAACGTGCGGACGTGAGAGGACAGAGTTCAGGAGCCAGCAACAGGGAAGCCCATGCACGTGAGGGAGACCCAGGAGGAAACAGTGTGAACTGGCCTGGCTGGGGATGTGGGGTGGGAGGCGGTGGTGTCGCACTAGCCAGGGGTGAATCAGCTGTGCCACTTCCTCATTGGCTGTCCCTGGGCCACACTGTGTCAGGATTAAAGTGACAGAGCATGCACAAAGCATCTGACATGTAGTATGTGCCCAGTAAATGCCAGGTGTCATTATGACTATTCTCGGGGGATGGCCCTGCAGGTTCCTTGCGGGCAGGGGACATCTAACAGGGGGCAGAAGGTGCCTGCAGGTCAAGGCCGTGAGAGGACAGTGCGGGCGTGAGCACGGGGCAGTGGGGAGGGGCTGCTTGGAGCCGCTGAGCACACAGGGCTGAGGAGCCTGCAGCAGATGGTCCCCAGACCCCTCCCAGTTCAGACATTCCGTGCCAGGTGACAGGTGGGCCTGCCAGGCTGACACACAGTAGGTGCTCAATGAACGTTTGCTGGATGAATTAACGAGGCTCTCCAATCTCTGCCCAAAGCTATATCTGGTCACCTTTTTGGTGACAAAAACCACTAAAACCTGTTCTTGTCCATCCCCACTTCAGAAGCCACCCGATGTGTGTTCCCGCCAGGCTGGGCTGGGACCTGCACACTGAGAAGTACCTGGTGCTAAGCCTGCCTCCTACAAAGAAGATTTAAATTTACTTCCTCTCTTCACCCAGCCTCCAGGGCGTGGCCTGCTGAAGGGCCTGAGTGCCTGGGGTGCCCTGACCCTGCTGCTGTGACCTCAGGGGGATGCATTTCTTCCTTGGGACTCAGTGCCCCAAAGGTGAATGAAGGGGGCATTGGTAGAATCTAGGAGGCTGTTGTCCTGTCAGAAATCCCCAGACGGGGGGCAGGGGTGAGGGGCTGCTGACAACGTGGAATGAAGTCATTCCCTGCCTGGAGAAGGGAGGGGTCTTTTCATGGAGAAAATGACAACCGGAGACAAGAGGGGAGGGAGCTCCTTCCGGCTTGGGTCTGGGCAGACCCATCCGTATGGATTACCTCACGCCCAGTCAGGCCTGGAGACCCCACCCACACCTGCAGTCCCTGCCCTTTCAAACAATAAGAGGCACCCCCAGCCCACCCCACCCGCAGCAGATGTGTGACTAGAGCCTCCAGACACCAGAATCGCACCTAGGGAGGCAGCGAGCCCAGGGCCAAGCCAGTGGGTCCAGGGCGCCAAGGCCAACAGGTCCCTGGTAGAGCTAATGGACGAGGGCAGGCGGGTGCAGAAAGACAAAGGCTTCAGTAAGCCAGAGACACGGCCCTCCCTGAGAGCTGGGGACGGGGCTGGGGCACGCTGGCAGGGCTAGGGGTCTCCCCAAATCTCACATGCAGACTCCTGTAGGCAGCACTGAGGCCCCCAGGAGGTCTTCCTGGAGAAGGAAGGCGACTTGCAGAACCAAAGAGGAAGGAAGATAAGACAGACTTCCCAACAGAGGGAGACACTGAATGACCCGGGAAGCAGAAAGAGACGCGAATGGACGCAGAGTGCAGGGCGCTCGTGGTACCAGAAACAGCGCCGGACATACAGGGACACAGGAAAGACCCAGATGCAGAGCCACGGGGGTGCACGGAGGCTAGGGGCCCCGAGACAGACAGCGATGAGCACGCAGAGACAGCCACGCGGAGGTGGGCACGCAGGGACACAGGCAGCCACGGGAGGTGGACACGCAGGGACACAGGCAGCCACGGGGAGCTGGGCACGCAGAGACACGCCCGTGGAGGTGGGCGCGCAGGGACACCGGGTCAGCCACTGAGAGGAGGACCCGCAGGGACACGCCGCCTCGCCCCCGCTCCTGCCCCGCCGGCCCACTCACCGAGGCCGCAGACCTCGCGGCGCAGGCTGAGGCGGCCGCGCTCCTCCGCTATGGCGCGCAGCATGTGCTGCAGAGAGCGCTCCTCGGCCTCGGCGCCGCCCGCGGGCTCCGGGGACACGGCGGCTGCGGCGGGGAGGGCGGGCGGCCCGGCCCGGAGCCCCGCGGGCGCGGGCGCCGAGGCACTGGCCCGGCCCGGCGGCCGCGCAGAGGCCATGCCGGGCCCCGGCTCATCGCCCGCGCCGCGCCCGCGGGGGCCCCCGGCGCGCCCCGCCGCCTCCGCCCCGCCGCCGCCCGCCGCCAGCACCAGTGAAGCCACAATCGGCCTTTGTGCGCGTCGCCGTCACCGCCGCCCGCCCGCCGAGCCCGAAGGAGACGGGCGCACCTCGGCGCCGCCGTCGCCGCCCGCGCGCCCCCGCCGCCAGGCCCCGCCCCCGCCGCCAGGCCCCGCCTTCTCTGCCCAGAGCCCGCCCCCGACGCCA
>PVJS01043198.1:0-17164 GCA_004027185.1 Glis glis | reverse complement strand
GGAACAATTCTTTCCTGTCTCTGGACTTCAGGTTATCCAAACGTAAAATGAGAGGTTGGGGCTAGAAAACCTCTAAACTGAGAGTATGTGATTCTAGATAAAGAAAAGGATTCAAGTAGGTCATATATAATAAATGAAATGATTAGTTATTCGATGACTGAGTCCTTTGGCATTGGAAGAATGGAGAATAGAGGGGTGTATAACGCACTGACATCTTTAAAAGGATACCATGTATAAGGCACATGGCATAAACTCTGGCAAGTAAGTGTAAGATTTACTTGGTTATTCACCAGTGGACTCTTAGGTTTTCTCTGATTATACCACAAACCTGAGTCTTGGCTCTGGCTCCAGTGCCTGTCCCTATGCATTATAACTAATTTCTCAGGCTGGCCTGGAATTTTTCTTACTTAACTTGTGGCTAATGTTCTCATTAGTAGGATACAAGAAAATAATAATTCCGAAAATCTCAATCATTTCTTCTAGACAACCCAAAAAGGGAAACGGAAATATAATACATCAATTTAACAGCATCATTTAATTAGAAGAGGGGCAGGAATTATGATTGAGGGCTTGTTAAAATACATATAAATTTAATATAAGAAAGAACAGTATATCTACCTGTCTTAATCTGTTTGATCAGTTATAACACAATACCTGAGACTGGGAAATTTAAAAAGAATAGAAATTTGTTTTCTCACAGTTCTGCAGGTAAGTCAAAGATCAAGGTGCTAGCAGGTTCTGTTGTCTGGTGAGTGCTGTTCTCTACTTCCAAGATGGCACCTTATTCCTGCATCCTCTGGAGAGAAGGAATGCTGTGTCCTCACATAGAGGAATCAGAAGCGTAAGACAGTCAAACACTATGTAAAGCCTCTTTTATAAGAGCCTTAATTTCATTCACAAAGAAAAGGCCCTCATGGATTGATCATCTATTGAAAGCCCCACCTCTTAATACTATCACATTGGAAGCACACATTCAAACCATAGCATTGTGCCAGGCTGGGAACAGGGCCCATCACCACAAGTGACCAAAAAGTAAGTTTTGGAAGGTAAGTTTATACCTTTTATGGTACTTGCTCTCCTTTCAGATTTTATTTCTAGGCAGTTGTAAAAGCCAAGGAAAATGAGTGCCTGGATTAGATTAGGTCATAACTTGTATGTGTAGTAGTGAGGCAGACTTATGGGACCTCAGGAAGAATGAGAATAGAAACTTAGCAATATTCATGATATAATCACAGTTCCAGTGACCCAATGTAATGGTTTGGGTTTACAATGTCCCCCAGCCCTCATGGAAACAAGGTAGCAATGTTGGGAGCAGGGTTTGGTTGCTAAGGAGGGGTCCCTGGGGGTGTGGACTTGGGGATTATATATCCTTCCTCTTCCCCCTGCTCTCTCTCTGCTTCTGGCATCCATGATGTGAGAATTGAGCCTTTTGCACTCTTTCTCTCTCTCTCTCTCTGCTTTCTGCTACCATGTCCTGAGCTCCATAGACGCAACCTGACATGGACTAAACCTGTAAATTTCCAAAAACTGTGAGAAAATAAATCTTCCTTCCTCTAAGTTGTATGATCAGTCAATTTGGATTGCAGCAGTGAGAATGTTGACTGAGACACCCAGATATCTATTTGATCCCCCTAAAAAATACATTTTTTCTTTCCCAATGTATTATCTATGTACATGCTATGGTCAGACTTCCAAAGTGAGAGGAAGGAACTGATTGGCTTGGTTGGTCACATAGGCTGTGTTCATACAGACATCTGACTCTATATAGACTATATAGCCTTTGGGTCAGAGGGATCTTGAAGCCCATGGATATCTTCACAATGCCAATGGATTCCCTGAAACCGTTGGCGTTGGCAGAGTATAGCCAATGTGGAGTGTTTTCTCAGGAGAGAAGTATTTAGAGGTTAAGTAACCCCAATCTAGAAGAATTTTTGCTTGTTTTGGCATGGATCCCCAATTCAATCACACATGTATAGAAATGTGGCTATCAGGGCACCATGTCACAAGGGTCACAAGGCATGACAATCCTTTACAGAAGAAACAAAAGCTTACAGCTGCTTGCTCAGAAGAGGTTGGTGTAAGAAGCAGGCATATAGGTTCTGTCTAATTTCCAAATTCTAAATTTCTAAACCAACATCATCATTGTCATTCTCATTATCTCTACTATTATTAACTACGGACCAGATACATTGACATTCTCTGAGATATGCACTATTATAAATTTCATTATACAGATAAGGAAATGGAAGGTCAGAGGGCTTAAATAATCTACTCAAGGTCCTGAAACTGGAAATTGGTAAGGATAAGATTAGAATTTACGCAGTTTCAGACTTCAAAGATATACCTCTTAAATTTTGGTAAATAATATCTACAACCCATATCTATAAACATCTATAAACATCATTTATATGCACAAAAGCCACATTATAAGCAGGAATAAAACTGATAAAAGCTCATTAAATTGAAAAAAGGTGTGCTCTAGAGACTAAGATGAAATATTTCTCACTTCTTATTCCCACCACTGTTGCCAAATTGAAGATACTCCTATTGGTTTCATTGTCTGGGAAAATATACCAGCATATCAAAGATTCTAAAATGTGCAGATATTTTTCCATCCACCATTAAGTATGCTCCCAAAGACCCACACCTCCTAATACTATCACCCTGGAGGTTAGGATTTTAAAATATAAATTTTGAGAGTTCATAAATATTCACATTGTAGCAGCATTCTACTACCAACAAATACTCTCAGTTTTTGTTTACCTGGAAAGTCTTTCTTTTGCCCTAATTTTTAAGTGATACCTTTGATGGATATATGCTTATTGGTAGTGTTTTCACTTGAGCACTTTGAGTATGTTATCTCATTGCCTTCTGATCACCATTGTTTCTTCAGAGACATCAGCTGTTCATATTATTGTGGTTCCCTTGTTAAGTAATATGCCATTTTTCTCTTGCCCCTTTTGGGGTTTTATTCTGCTTTATAACTTTCAGCATTTTTATTATGATTTAATCCTAGTTGAAGTTCTTTGAGCTTCCTGGATAAATTTGGAATGTTTCCAGCTATTATGTTACACATATTACATATATTATGTTTACATATATATTGTATATTATGTTCACATATATATTATATATTATGTTTATACACACACATATATATATGTATATATATAATTTTTTCCTCTCCTTCTGGTACTCTCATTATATGCATGTTGGTATTCTCAATAGTGTCCCACATTTTTATGAGGCACTGTTTATTTTTCCTGATTCATTTCTCTCTGTGTTCTTTTATCTTGTGTAATCTCCAGACATTTATCTTCAAATTTTGTAGTTCTTTTTTTTTTGCCACGTCAAATCTACTGTTGAGCCCATATAATGAATATTTTCTTCAGTTATTGTACATTTTCAAGTCCAGAATTTCTATTTCGTTATTTGAATAATTTATATTTATTGATTGACATTATTTTGTTGTCTAGCATTGTCATCATACCTTTCTCTACTTCTTTAATCAAGCTTTCCTTTAGTTCTATGAACATATCCTTTTTTTGGTACTGGGGGTTGAACACAGTGGCATTCTGCCTTTGAGCTATATCCCCAGACCTTTTTATGTTTTATTTTGAAACAGGGTTTCTCTATGTTGCTGAAGCTGGCCTCAAACCTGCAATCATCCTTTCTTAGGCTCCCAAGTACTAGGATTAAAGGTGTGCACCACCATGTCCAGTTCTGTGAATGTATTTATAATGACTACTTTGAAATATTTTCCTCTTAAATATGACATATGATCACTTTATGGGTAGTTTCTATTGCATGAGTTTACCCCAGTGTATGAGTTATACTTTCAAGTATCTTTGCACTTTTTTATTTTTTGGAGGAGAGGTTGGAACTAGGCTTTTTAGACAATATGTTGTAGCATCTCCAGTACTGGTCCCTCCACCCCTAGATCTCCTTATTGTTATTTACTTGTTTGTTTAGTGATTGGCTAAGTTATTTTAGTGAAGTATACTTCTCAATCCTCCACAGGGAGTTGTGTCTCTGGTATTGCTCTTTATGGAGGTACAGCTTTGGGTATACCAGTCATTTGGGGAAGACAGTGGTAATTATAGGGCTCTCTTCCACTCTTTTCTGACCACACCCAGCTCTTAAGCTCCAGTAATTGCTGCCCTACTGCTCTATTGTTTACAACAGTGCTTGGGCATAAAATTCCTCTACAAATGAATTTAATCTAACTGTCGCTCATTTTATGGAATAGTTTCTGTGGTCAGTGTTTCATATTTATTCTGATCTCAACAGAGCTCCTCTCAGTTGTCTTATTCCCTAATTCTGTCTTTCAAACTAGCCACTCTACAGTTTAGTCTGTGCCATCATTAGATCTATGAATCTACCCTCTTTTCCCTTCACCACAAAGTCCACTGATTTGAGAATATGCTCATATTTAAACTCCTCCATCCTCTTGCAAATGAAGTCAGTTCCTTTGGGAAAAGACTAAAAGCTATCTGTTTTATGGTCTGCTTCTCTATACAATCAAAAACTCTGATCCAGGGCTGAGGACAATGGCAAGCATCATTTTGAGTGACACTTCTATTGTGGGAGCTGCGTGCTCAGTGGTAGGGATGGATGGTGGGCAGTAACCTGAGGTCTTCTTGGCTTACTTCTCTTGGCATGGAGCCACCACCTCACAAACTGGGGGAAGGGTTATTGGCACCACCATATTCTCAGCACATCGTGCCTAAGGTAGAGTGCTCATTCCACACATGGAAATTAGGCAGAAGACTGGAGACCCCACCTATAGACTGAACTCCCCCAGACATAGCCTCAGCAACTATCAACTGGGAGGAAGAATAAGAAATGCTGAAATCATGTTTCTTGTGGGAAGAAAGCACTCCTACTATAGTTAGGGAAGAAGAACTAAGTACTTGGCTGTAGCAGTTAAGAGTTGAGACTTCACTGTGTTGAGATTGGGAAGGTGGGGAGGGAGAGGGAGTGGGGTTGGAACTAGGGGGGATTCAATGAGTACTGTGTACATGTATGCCTCTCTCACCCTGAACTTCATTAAGATGTATGATTACAATGCACCAATAAAAAATAAATAAATAAAATAGTTGAGCCTTTACCTTGTTAATCCAGAAGCAGGATGGGAGAGAGTAGTCTTTGCTCAAATACCACAGGCTCTTACCTTTCTTACTAAATTTCCACAGATTATTCTTGATTAGATGTTTTTCTTCATTTGCTATTTGTCCTTGGGACCATTTCAATAATACTTAAATGGTTTTCTTTTTATCTTATTTTTATTTTTGGTACTGGGAATTGAACCCAGGGGCCCTTTCTATTTTTTATTTCAAAACAGGATATCTCTAAGTTGCTGAGGAGCTCGCTAAGTTACTGAGGCTGGTCTCCAACTTATGATCCTCCTGTCTCAGCCTCCCAAGTACTGGGAATATAGGCATTTGCTACCAAGCCTGGGTCCTTAAATGGATTTCTAAAAAAAAGTTCTATTGGGAAGTGGATCAGTGGAGCTCCTCACATTGTCATGCTAGAAGTCAATCTTTTACTGTTATGTTTTGAGAAGTTTTTTTTTTTGTTTGCGGTACTGTGGATTGAACCCAGGGCATTCTACCTCTGAGCTACACCCCCAGCCCTATTTTTTATTCTTTATTTTGAAACAGGGTCTCACTAAGTTGAAGAAGGCCTCACTAAGTAGCTGAGGCTGGCCACGAACCCGGATCCTCCGGTCTTAGCCTCCCAAGTACTGGGATTACAAGCGTGCGCCATCATGCTCAGCTTGAGAGTTTTATTTTAACATAGATGATGAACATGTAAATGTAGAGAAATTTTCCTAGTAATTCTTTTTAAATTAATTTTTATTAATGTATTGTGATTGTACATGATAGTGAGATTCTTAGTGATACATTCATATATGCACACAACATTATTTCAGATGTGGAGAAAAGCCAGACATGCCTAAGAACAGGAAATAAATTAACAGTGGAAAAGATACTGTTTTTTACATAGAGCATACTTGCCTATGAAATTTGTTTGTTTCTTTTTTTTTGCGGTATCGGGGATTGAACCCAGGGACGTTCTACCTCCACGCTACACCCCCAGCCCTATTTTTTTATACTTTATTTTGAAACCGGGTCTCATGAAGTTGCGGAGGGCCTCAGTAGGTGGAGAGAGAGAGAGAGAGAGAGAGAGAGAAAGACAGGGAGAGAGAGAGAGAGAGAAATTTGTTTATTTCTGAATCAACAACTTCTGTCATGAAAGGGAGCAAAGATGGCATTAGTGAGGTTATGAAGAAAAGGGAGAAAGAGATTTTCTTGTGTGTCAAACCTGCAACATAATTTTACACTTCTGCCCAATATTCATGTTGCACTGTGAGGTGAAGAAAGTGGATTGCAAAATACCATAAATTCTACTTTAAAAAGTAGAAAATCAAATGCAATATATAATCATAAATAAATATGCATAGAAAATATTAATTAGGGCAGATATCCCAATTTTAACATTAGCTTTCTCTAGGAGGTAGAATTTTGTTTCTTTTTGTTTTCATTTGTTGTTTCCATTTTCTTATTGTTCTACAGTGAACTTGTGATCTTGTGTAATATTTAAAAATTGAAATGTTTCAAAAATACCTAAATGTGTATGAGGATACAATGGGGGTCTGAAGGGGTCTGATAGAAATAGAAAGGCACATAAATACTAGTTAACCTACTTCTTCATGTTATAAAGTGGAAACCAAGGCCAAGAGAAAAGAGACTTGGCTAACATTAGAATTTTGATGTTCTAATTTCAAGCCCACTAATCTTTCTTATTACCACATTTAATCAAACAATTAAGTGTAAACCTAGTCAGAATGGGAAAGCAGCCATCTGGTATGTCTATGCTCACTTATTCCAAGGAGCAGGATAGAGATTTATGTTACATTGCAAAATCCAATGTGAAATAATCTTGATCCTCACCACAGCACTACACAGGGAGAATGGACAGCATCTCCTCCTCTTCAGGGACAATAGAGACTTCAATGACTATCCAAAGTTCATAAAGCAAGTGGGAGGCCCATTTGGGTCTGAACCCAGCCAGAACCCCTTCTTCCAGGCATTTAGCTGCAAACAGTAATGAGGCTCTCCAGCTTATGTCTCAGGTAATGAACTTTCCAAGACGAGGTTGTTCTTTATTTCACTTACAAAACCAAGTTATTGGAAATTTCCTCCTCTGGGTCTGAGTCAGGCATGTTATCAATCACTTGTTTTGAATTATTAAATGATTTAAAGGTGATATAAATTATGCCAGGATGAAAGCCAGAAGGAACTGCTTCCTTTCTGAGCAAACTGAAAAGAGCCCTCATCATCTCTCAGCATACATACAGCCAAAGCAAAGTTATTTTATCACAATTTCATGTGACTTCCCACCGCAAACAGGTCTCTTTTGGGGAAGTGACTTTGACGTGAAGAGAAGAAAATCAGTCAACCAAAATAGGAAACTTTCTTTTGAGGGCACCCAGCATGGCAGCGTGGTTGAGTGGAGAATATACCGGCTTCAGAAGTACACAGGCTGATTCCGAATCCATGCACCATCAGGAACCTTGACTAGGTCCTCTCATCTTTCTGAGACTCATTTACTTGATCTTGGAAATGTTAGAAAAGTGGGTTTCGATGGACAACTTTCCAACTTGCTTCCATCTCTTTATCTTCTGTTTTAAATACATCTTCTCAGCCAGGCAAAGTGGTGCATACCTGTAACCCCAGAATTTGTGAGGCTGAGACAGGAGGAACCCAGGTTTAAGGCCAGCCTCAGCAACTTAGCAACACCCTGTTTCAAAATAAGAAAGAAAATGGTCTGGGGGTGTAGCTTGGAAGTAATATGCCCCTGGGATCAATCCCAAGTACCAATAAATAAATAAATACATAAATACATCTTCCCTGTCTTCTTCCAGGAATCCTGCACTGGAAATGCTGCCATTTTCTTGGACTGCAGGCTCACTCAAACATTCTCAGGCCTCTTGAGCCCCAAACCAGTGCTTTGTGGTTTGCAGTCTACAAACTGCAAATGGAAAGCAGATTTCCGCTGCATATTTACATATCCTAGTGCTTTGCGTGCCTCCAGCAGTTCAGACAGAACACTCTTAATGGAGTGAACTGGAGGGTGGGGTTTGCTGCTAGTCACTGAAAGCTTCGTCTACTGGAGACCAGATGGGCTCTAAGGCTGCCAGGTCCTTGGCTCTGGAAAAAGGGGCTTGCCAGGAGAAGGCTGGTCTCACTGTGGGTGTAAGCCACACTGATTGAGAGGCCCATGGGAGAGCAGAAAGAGCATTAGACTAGGAATTACATAGTTGTGCAATGGAGCCTTGCACAAGTCACAACTCTTCTCTGGAACACAGTTTTTTGCCTTTTGAAAATGGGAATAATAACCTCTGATCCACCTATTTCACAGGGCAGGATTAAAATAAATCATGAGCATGTGTGCCTTGTAAGCTTTACTGCTCTGTTTACACACATATTATTATTGCAGAAGGATTAATCTACATAACCACCTCTAAAATTTCAAGCTGGTAGAGCCCGAGGCCAGCACAATTTGTTAAACCAGAGTCCAAGGCCTCCTGGGAAACAGTGAAGGCAGCTTTGTAATTGATGATAAACTTCAGATTCTGGAACAAAAAAAGAAGAAAACAAATGCAACAATTTAGGCAAGAGGACAATGATTGCTCCAGGAGCATAGAGTGCTCATCCTAAGGAAGTAGGAGAGAAACACGTACATAATCTTGGAACCATGGGTTACTCATCTGTGAAAGATGTTTGTGGCTTAAAGGACAGTTCTATGTCTCTAAGGAACTTCTTGACACTGAATAAACTTGGATCCTTTGGGGGGCCTCCATAGGACTGTGACCTCATAAAGAGGGGCTATTGCAAGGTTAGCCTTGAGAACTGAGGTCACCTTGGGAAGGCATCCTTTACCCGATTGAGAAGCAGCTGATCAGAGTCTGTTTTGTAGAGTCAGCCTCAAACACTGCAAACAGAATGTGAAATCAACACCAGTAGGCCCCAGGGAAGTTGAAAGAAAAAAAAAACATACAAAAAAGCTTTATTGCAAGTGCCCAAGAGTGCAGGTCTCTGTTTAGAGGTATAAGGAAAACCTCTAAGAGAAAACCGTGGAATAGGCCAGAGTCAAGTGAAGGCAAGCTAGAAACAAGAATTGGGTATGCGCAAACTCCTAGAAACTGAGCCATAGACAGGCTGGAAACTTACGAGTTTTTTCCTCTTGCTTCTTTTCTACTCCTCATAGTCCCAGTATCACAACTCCCCGATTTGACCATTAGCCATGCATTATCCAGCGGCTCTGTTTCCACAATGTTCCTGTGAAATAACACTGTTGAATTACTCCTACCTAAGTTGAGCCAACTGCCCTAATACCTTCCATCCTTGCCCCTGTCTAAGCCTCAGTTACTTTTGACATAGCTTCTCTATTCTCTCTGGTTCAGATGATATCTGCAGGCTTTATCTCTGTTCTTATTTTTTATCCTTTGACTTTTGCCTTCCCCCTCAGTGTATAGTTTTATTTATGAGAGGGGAAAAGGAGGCCCTCTAAGGAGACGGGATTTATCCAAAGGGCAACTAGACAGTCTGTGGCAGAGCCAGGAAGGAAATCTCGTCCCCTCAATTCCAGTCCTGGATCTCTTAGCCCCATCTTATTCTTTACAAATTACCATGTGCTTACCTAATTAAATCAGCACATATGAAGAGTTAATTTTCATAAGCAACCAGTGATTTTTATGTTAAACATATTTTTACTCAAGATGTTCAAACCAGAAACTTGAGCAGCATTTCTGATTTCATATTCTCCCCTGCCATCCTCCTCCTTAATATCGAATTGGTCATTGAATCTGTGTGTGTGTGTGTGTGTGTGTGTGTGTGTCACTGGGGATAGAACCCAGGGTTGTTCTGAGCTACAGCCCCAGCTGTATTTTATTTTTAAAGTTTATTTATTTTTTGAGGTACTGAAGATTGAACTCAGGGGTGTTCTACCGCTGAACTACACACCCAGCCTTATTTTATTTTGAAACAGGGTCTTGCTAAGTTGCTGAAGATCTCATTAACTTGCTGAGGCTGGTCTTGAACCTGTGATCCTCCTGCCTCAGCCTCCTAATTCTGGGATTACAGGCATATGCCATCTAACCCAGCTGGTTTTTAAATTTTCACCATTTTCTGCCTTAAGTAACTCTATGATAGTCTCCATCTCCACATCTTGGCCACTACCATTTCTGCCTTCTTTTCCTTTTGTCTTGACCTCTTTATCCATCTCACCAAAGATTTTCTCTTTCTACCCAATCTCAGAATGTTACATGGGTAACATTTCATATACTGACAAATTAATTATCTTTGACTGTCTAGCACACCATGTTAGACAATGTGGCTTTATGTGGGCTTATTGAAAAAGAGTACTATGATTGTATACCATTATACATGACTGTGTACCACTGGAATGTGGGTTGGGAGATTTATGAGTGGCAGTATATGGTCTCTGCATTTTTGCACTTGGACTAGCCAATTTCAATAAATGGTTTAGGAATATCCATCACTTTTGATTTTGATTTATTTGAAATATTAACTTTTGAGCTGGGTGTGGTGGCACACACCTGTAATACCAGTGCTTGAGAATCTGAGACAGGAGGATCACAGGCTTGAGGTCAGCCTCAGCAACTTAGCAAGACCCTCAGCAATTTAGCAAGACCATGCTGCAAAGTAAAACATAAAATAGAGCTGGGGGTATAGTTCAGAATTAGAATGCCCCGGGTTCAATCCCCAATAAAAAAATTACATTTGGACCCCAACACTCACCTTCACCCTGAGTTTTCCCCCATCCTTTTGAGATAATCTATAGGAAATTGTTCTTGAATACTGAATAAGCTCTCAGGACTCCATGGCATAATCAGCCCACCTTGGGCTTCTGTCTAGGAGGCAGGTATCATTATAGTAAAGAGTAGGCACAGGGTACAGAAGATAGGCAAGCTACAACCAGTGCGTTTTCTCTGGTTTAATGTATGCCCAGCATGGTGCCATAAAAGTACTAATAGGATAAAGGAAACACAAAGTTTCTGCCCTATGCAAACTGTCAGTCTACATGCCTAGGCTCAAATATCTGCTGGGCCATTATGAGAGCTTATCACTCCAGAAATCCTGTTTTTCTTGCGAGGCATCCTCGAGGGATGTAAAATCCTAAGAAATAAAGATGTTATTTTACTTTTTCTACAACTAAGATTGATCAATCCTATTTATTTATTTATTTACTTATTTATTTCTGGTACTAGAGATTGAACACAGAGGCATTCTACCTCTGAGATACACATCCAGTCATATTTTATTTTTATTTTGAAACAGGGCCTCACTAAGTTGCTGAGGCTGGCCTCGAACCTCCAATCTTCCAGTCTCAGCCTCCCAAATACTGGGATTACAGGCGTGCGCCACCATGCCCAGTTATTCCTCCCATCAGTTTTTAACCAAGCACTTTAAATTATTCAGAAAACTCCATTCTTGCCAACTGAGAAGAAAAAGATATGGACTTCTCGCCCTGGCAATGATGTCCCACCCCAAAGAACCCTGGTCATAGTTGTATCAGTTAAGCATTGAATTTTACTGTGAATAACTGAAAACTCATAACAGTTTTTTTTAATTAGGAATTTTATTTTTTTCATATAACAAAAAGCCCAGAGGTGGGTAGTTCCTTGATCTAAGTTCTTCTGGTCTTCCACTTGACACTGATTGCCACACATGGTTGTGCTAATTTTCATTGTCTAGTGGTGCCCAGTTGGTGGTAAGGGATAGCTAAAATTCATCCAGTGCTTGGAGATAGCATCTTCTCTTCCTAACAAAGGTGCTGTCTGGTTTAGCTGCAACTAATCATATTTTCTCAAGCTAATAAGATGGGTACTCTACTCTCAGTATCTTGTCCATTTCCTATATAAGAAGAAAGTAAAGATCAAAAGCATACACAAGATGAGGCATCCTGAGTCAAAGAACTTTTCTAGAAGTTGTATCTGGAGATGTTTACTTACACCTCATCAATTCAAACTTTCACATGTCCACTCTTAGTTGCACAGAAGACTGGTAAAATGTATTTCTTTTTTATACTGGGAAAAGTCTCACATAAAAAAATTAGATTCAGGTGGGCATGATGGCGCATGCCTGTAGTCCAAATACTTGGGAGACTGAGACAGGTGTATCACAGGTTCCAGGCCAGCCTCAGAAATCTAGTGAGACCCTCAGCAACTTAGAAAGATTGTTTCAAAATAAAAAAATAAAAAGGGCTGGAGGTATAACTAGGATGTAGAATGCCCCTGGGTTCAAACCCCAGGACCAAAAAAAAAAAAAAAATCAGTGTCTCTTACTAGGGAAGAAAGAGATGATGAAATATACTTTCCACAACAGTCACAAGAGTCAACCTTTCTTCATTATCATAAGAGTCAATTATTTAAAAATATTTTGGAGGAGCTTATTATGTGCTGCAGACACAGTTGTGAAGAAGAGAGACATATTCTCTACTTTAGGTAGTCATCTGACTCTATGAACCTCAGTTTTCTTACCTATAAAACTATGATAATGACACCCACCTTGCATAAGTATTGTAAATATAAGAGATGTTGTACATATAAAATGACTAAGACATAGTAGATGCTCAAAAAATTACTCAATATGTATTCAAGTAAATAATGAATAAATTGTCCCAGTACCATTTGTTCAGTTCTCTGTCTTTTCTTTATTGCTTTGAAAAGACACTTTATTCCATACCAAATTGTAATATATTTTTTAACTTTATTTTTTAAATTCTATCCCATTAACTTTGTAATGGTATCATACAGTCTAAATACTGTCAGATTGCAATATATTTAAATATCTGATAAGAAATATACTCTCATTCTTGTTTTATCCCAAAACATGGTATATATCTTCATTTACTCAAAAAATCTTTATGCCTTTCACAGTGTTTTGTACCACTTTCATATAGTTCCTATACATGTCTTTTTGTTTATATTTTCACATTTTCTATTATTTGCTGATATTATGAATGGATAATTTTTCTAAATGACCATTGTGAGCATTTTAAAACAGTTACTGATTTATTAAACTATTTTTAAATGCTGTGCGATTATGTTACTGATAATTATGTTACTGATAACTTATGTTACTGATAATAAGGTATCTATTGTTTTGAGTACAAAATTATGTTATCTTTTCTCTTTCTGTTGCTTATAATTGTTTTAAAATTAAGCCAGGCATGGTGGCGCACACTTGTAATCCCAGTACTTGGGAGGCTGAGACAGGAGGATTGCAGGTTCGCGGCCAGCCTCAGCTACTTAGTGAGTCCCTCCTCCCGCAACTTGGTGAGACCCTGTTTCAAAATAAAGAATAAAAAATAGGGCTGAGGGTGTAGCCCAGATGTAGAATGCCCCGGGGTTCAATCCCTGGTACCGCTAAAAAAAATTAAATTACCTTCTTTGTTAACAAGTCTGTATTTTGTTTGTATGTGTGGTATTGGGGATTGAACCCAGGGGCATTCTACCACCAACTTACTCCCCTAGCCCGATTTTATTTTTTGTTTTGAAACAGAGTCTTGCTAAGTTGCTGAGAGTCTCTCTAAGTTGCTGAGGCTGGACATGGATCTGCGATCCTCCTGTTTCAGCCTCCCAAGTGCTGGAATTACTAGTGTGCACCCCCATGCCCGGCGAAAGTCTCTATTTTAATACACCAAACAACATAGAATTATGTAGAAGGTAGACATTCTTGTAGTCATAAACTGGTGACAGTGGATGATTTCATTTTTTTTTTTGCGGTACCTGGGATTGAACCCAGGGATAGTCTACTCTGAGCTACATCCCCAGTCCTATTTTTTTATTCTTTATTTTGAAACAGGGTCCCACTAAGTTGCAGAGGGCCTCACTAAGTAGCTGAGGCTGGCCGCGAACCTGCAATCCTCCTGTCTCAGTCTCCCAAGTACTGGGATTACAAGCGTGTGCCACCACACCCGGCGATGATTTCATTTTCTGTAACTAAATTTAATGTCTAGTTCAAATGCAATAAAATTAATTTTTTCCACTCAAGTCTCAGGTAATTCAGAGTTATTTTTCCCCCACCATTTCTGGATTGGTTTAATTTCCAAAAAGTAAACAAGGTGCTATATTTCAGGAGGGAGGAGCTTCCTCGTATCTCTCACTGGACATTTATCCACACTGACTTCTACTAAGAAATATAAGGCCCAGCCAAATTTTCCTTGGTCTGAGTAAATTTCCTCAGTTTTCAGCCTGACATGAACATCTGTGCCTTGGATTTTACTGTATCACATGACAAAATATTTGGGGTTAGCCATGAAGTGAGAGAGTAATACGAGGCAAGTTTGGTCTAATGTCTAAACACCCAATGCCACCACTTCTGTTCTCAAGCATTTCTCAAGTAAGCAGTGACAAGCGGAATGAAGATACACTCTCTTGACAGCCTACAGGACTATGATAAATAAATTTCTGTTCTTTATAATTTACCCATTCTCAGGTACAGATACACCTATGCTTAGGTGGGTGATTACATCCCAGTAAACCTATTGTAAATTGAAAACTGCATCTAATGCACCTTCCCTACTAACATCATTAAACAACACAGCACGGTATACTGTAGAGTATCAGTTGTTTACCATCTTGATCATGTAGCTGGTTAAAAGCTGTATCTTGCTGATGCTACCCAGCATTGTAAAGAGTATCATTTACTGCTGACCTGGGAAAAGATCAAAATTCACAACATAGTTTCTAAGCATGTGCCTGTCATCTCAGCACTGGAGAGCTCGAGGGAGGGAGGAGGATCTCAAATTCCAGACTAGCCTTGACAACTTGGAGAGAGGCCTTTTGTGAAGAGCAGGCTGTGCCTAGCTTTGAGATGCTCTGTGTTGTATAGCATAGCAGAGTTGGGGCTGTGCTTAACCCTGAGTTACTCCATTTTGTAATGCAGTAGTTTTCCATGAGTCACTCCATTTTGAGGACAAGTGCTGAGGTAGAATGACTCTATGCCTTGTTTGTACAGGTAAGCAACCATCATCTGCACAGCACCACCATATGGCACAGACTGATAAATAAACAAAAATGACTACTTGTGAACATATTGAATTAAATCAGTAACACATGGATGCATGAGTGCATCAACTCCATATCAGAAAAACCAGAACCATGAGCTTATCAAACACATAAGACATAACCCTTTCACCTGAGACCCATAAAAGAAGGAGCACCCTAAACCTGGACTTGGTAGCACACTAACCCTGTCATCTGGTCACTCATCATGAACCTTGTCCAGGAAAATCGCCACGGTGAGGAATATCTTATACTCTGTCCCTGGGCCTCAGCTCAACAGGTTTCTCCTGCCCCATGATGACAACAGTGCAAGGCCCTCTACAAGCTGACACTTTAGACTGACATGCTGAAACTGCCCTCCTTCAGCATGCTTGGCAACTCTGCCTGACTGGTTCCCTAAAACTGTTATCTGACTACCAACATTGACTCTTTGCATTTATATCTGCGCTCTGTCTTTGCTCTTTTTTTTTTCTGTCTTTGCTCTTGACAAAGCCTCCTGAACCCCTGTGACACGTTAACCTATCTTAGCCTTTATGTAACCTGCATATGTCATTGTGTGTATTTTGGTGTGTGATTTGAGTGTTGCAGATATTAGAAATTGATTTTGGAATAAAATAACTTGCAAATGACACCAAGTGAACCACAACTACTTGATTGAAGAGCAACTAATGAAAGTGGTGTAGCTTGGGAATTTATTGTTACTCAATAGACACTGACATTGTGGAAAGACACAGATGTGTTTGGTCTATGTTAATGACATAACTCACAATACTTTGTCTCACAATAAAACATATAAAGGACTGGAGAATGGAGCTCAGTGGTAGAGGGCCCCTGTTTTCAATCCCTAGTACTGCAAAAAAGTAGTTTCTACTGGATGTGTAGAAGCAGCTTTGGGACTTGATAATGCAATGGATATTGTAAAAAGCTCAGATTGCCCTAAATGGAGTATTAAGGGAGATTCTGGTGAGGATTAATAGGAAGAGAGAAAGTATAAAGAAAGTATGAATTTTCTTTGATATTACTTAGATAGTTATGAATGGAATATTGGCAGAAATATAGATAGTAAAGGTTATTTTGATGATTTCTTGGATGGAAATAAGAAATATTTTATCAGAAACTGGGGAAAGGTTTATAAAGGTTAGACTTGTATACAGTGTCAAAGAACTTGACTGAATCATGTTCATGTCCTAGGACTTCATGTAAGTTAGAACTTGAGAGCAAATGAACTAGGATATTTGGCAGAAAAAATCTCTAAGCACCTAAGCATTCAGGATGCTATATGGTTTTTCTTAACTTATAGTAAAGTATAAGTAGAGAAAAATAACTTTAAAAGGAATTTATAACTAAAAGAGAAGTAGAATGTAAAAAATTGAAAAAATTTCAGTCTGGCCACATATAGAATTAAAAAATCAGGTTCAGAAGAGAAAACTATGGATGTGGCCAACAGATCATTTGATAAGATTGTTACAGATAGAAGGAAGCCAGAGGCTATTCATGAAGACAATGGAAGAATGACCCTATAGGTATTTCGGAGATCTTCAGGATTACCACACAACCACAGGTCCAAAGTGTCAGGGTCTTCATGGCAGAAAGGTTTAAAAGGAGAGGCTGGGGCACCTATCGGTCTCTCTGTTTCCCTGATCTGATGTATCATTCCTTAGCCACCCCAGCTATGGCTCAAGCAGGTCCATGTGCAACTCAGGCCAGATGGTGTAAAGGACACAAGTAAGCAAATGATGAGCATTGGTAGCATTCATATGATGCTAATTCCATGGATATAAAGAGTGCATAAGCTATGGAGACATGGCTGCCTCCACCTAGATTTTAAAGGGTGCCTCGCTGGGCGTGGTGGCGCACGCTTGTAATCCCAGTACTTTGGGAGGCGGAGACCGGAAGATCCGGGTTCGCGGCCAGCCTCAGCTCTCTCTCTCTCTCTCTCTCTCTCTCTCTCTCTCTACCTAGTGAGGCCCTCTGCAATTTCGTGAGACCCGGTTTCAAAATAAAGTATAAAAAATAGGGCAGGGGGTGTAGCGCGGAGGTAGAATGCCCCTGCGTTCAATCCCC
>PVJS01043197.1:0-17165 GCA_004027185.1 Glis glis | reverse complement strand
TCTGTGTGTGTGTGTGTGTGTGTGTGTGTGTTTTACAGGGGATTGAAAACAAAAGCATTCTACCTCCAAGCTCACCACCAGCCCTATTTGAGTTTTCTATTTTGAAAGAGGGTCTTGCTAAGTGGCTGAAGGACTCACCTAAGTTGCTGAGTCTGGCTTTGAACCTGCAATCCTCCTGTAGCAGCCTCCCAAGTACTGGGATTACAGGCATGCACCACCACGCCCCACTAAGTCTATGTATATTTGTGGATGAGTTTTGCATCTAATTCTGCAAAGGAAGCAGGAGTTGTATGTGTGTATACATAATATATACTTTGCCTCTAAGGTATACTGAATTTTTAAGATATCTTTCTGAAATGCCTTTATGTAATTTTGATGATCTTGTTAATAAAGCATTTTAAAACAAAACAACAAATCTGAGTAAACTATTCACTCCTTAAACTCTAAGTCAAAGGCTATACACATAGAAGACTGAAAAATAACCAGCTTTTAAATCCTGTCCTTTCAACAATACAACTGCACTTTCAAATGTGCTTTGTTGTTTTCTTTTAATTCACTAAAATTAATCTTATAGATGTAGATGCCAGATTTGCATTAATTAAAACTCTACTGTAGAAGCCAGGCTTAATTGCAATCAAATTTGCTTAATTATGCATGGCGAGAGATTCCCAAACGAGAAAGGTTTTAGTAAGGATTTTGGTTTTTTGCATTGACAAAATAAATTGAAATTGTCATTTTTTGTGTTTTATGTAACACTTGTAAATAATTTGTGGAGCACCTTAAGTCTTCTATGTAAAACAATGTTATTGCTTAAGTAATTATAACAATCTGCATTTTTCATTGTTAATTGTGGGTGTCAGACTCATTAATTTTAATTTACAGACTGTAATGAAATTAAGAAAATTTTGTGCTGATCTGCTGAAACTTGTCTTACAGGAAGTTGTTTAATACAACTAAAGTTTGAAAAAGTCAAGCCTCATTTTTGTAATTTGTATTTTATCTAATACAATCATTCCATAGTAGTTTTTCAGTAAAAACAGATAAACTATATGAGAAATTTTGTTCTATAAAAATCACTTGATTTTTGAAGTATAGCAATAATTAAACTTAAATTTATATTTACTTTAGGATTATACTTTCTATTTACAGAAAACCTGCAAACATTAGGAATCTGGTTTCAATTTTATTTCATCTATTTTCTATAGGGGCTTAGGTTGTTGAGGGGAAGAAAGGTTCCAAAAAGAGAGATGAAACCCAAAATCAATTTAATCATTCTTACATCAATGGATTAATAGTACATTATTTAACTCACATTTCAATGCAGATTACCTATACGTATTTTGTCTCAGATATCGGTGATATACTCATAGCTTCAAATACTGCATCTGTAGTCTAGTTAATTTTCCAACTGCGAATTTAAAACAAAGTAATTCACTTGGAAATTAGTAAAGCATACAATTAACATAAAGAAAGTTAATGACAGAGAACAATGCGGAAGTTTTTTTAATTTTTGTGTTAAGACATTGCATTTTGTTCTTGAAGCCTGTTTAAACTTTAAGTGGTATAATTATTAATATAAAAATATAATGGAAACAGAAAGTATCTTTCGTGCTTATTTAGTCGCAAGTCAACTCTTAGGGAAATTAGCAAAAGAGCCTTCACCTCAATTATTATTCATCTAATTAAAAATTCTAAAACAATTACTATAATTCTACTTAAAACCAAGCATGAAAGTTTGATAGTTGAAAACATAGTTGTTGCATGTCTCAAGAATAAAATGACAAAGCAAAGATTATTCCATAATTAAGGCTAACCTTTAATTACTATTCTTTTTAAATCAAGTTATTCTGAAGAGGTAAAAATAAAACTCCAAACGAGTCTTGGCAGTGCATGCAATACCCACCATAAGGTATTGGTGGTGGGTCAAAATCTTTTTCATGAAAAAGAAAACATAACAGAAATAAAAAATGCCAAGACAGCAAATATACAAATAAATATGTACCAAGCACTAAAGGAATGTTCCCATAATTCATAACCAATGAGAAGAAGATGATGTGGTCCAATGTTAACAAATTGATAGTGATAATTAAGAATACTTTTTCCTCTGAGGCTTTGGTTAGTAAACTACTTTTGCATGTTATTTATCCTGCTAATAGCCTCAAAATCTGTTCCTTTTCTATTTCTTCACAGCATTTAACCACTATTCTATTTTTTTTTCATTTTTAATCCTAACCAATTTTCACCAGTCCCTGGGAACCATGAGATTCTATTGCCCCAAACAAATTTTCCTATGACTTTCTGTGCCTGTCTTTAGGATATCATAAAGGAGTTATTTTAATTGAAATGCATTCATAACACAGATTTAATATTCTATCATTTTCAAAGCCCAGGCACAGCTAAATACAAATCCACTAGCAGAATAGTTTTCTCTCTTGATTATACATTTCTCCCTATTCATGCTTAAACCTTTATTTTTAGTTTGCTCTCTCATTAGAAAGTCATTGTTTCTCTCTTTTGTCTCCCTTCTCACTCTTTGTTCCTAATTCCTAAATATTCTTTCCAGCCATATTTCCACCCCTTTCTATCACTCTTTGTTGCCCATATCCTCTATTCCATTCTCTGTCCCCATTTCATCCTGTCCTCTCTGCCCCTGGTTTCACCCAGAGATGCTATTACAATGATTGATTTACACAGTGCAGAACATTCCATAGGTATCATATTGCTATACAACATACACATCCCATACAACAATAAATCTAAAAATAACTAGCAAAAGGAGACGCTTAAGTTGAGAGTTAAAAGTGCTAACAGGGTCAACTGGTACAGTCATTGTGTGGATGGTGGTTTCACTACCTTGGAGACAAATGGGTAAGAGCCAACAGAGCTGGGCACTCATGATGAAATCAGTAATAAATCAGACACAGAGTATAAGCATGAATCAAATTACTATACTCAAATAGGAGTTAGGCACACACTTGAAAGGAAAATATGTCATTTCCCCCCTTCCCTTCCCCACCACCTCACTTCCATCCATTTTTTCTTTCTTTCTTACTTGATGCCTGTCTTTCTTGCTCCCACCCTTATTGCTAAGTTTCCCTTATTCTGTAATTTTTCTACAAAAGCAATATTCATATTAATCCTGAAATGCTTATGTTTCTTATTAAATATAATATAATGTGCTAATGCCAGACCTCAGCTCTCTAAAGAATCAGGTATATAATGACGAATAACATCTGTATCTCTTGAGAATAAAAATCCATTCGCAATCCAAAAATGAACAGACCCAGCATCTCAAAAATAATTTGTAATCTTCCTATGGACTCTACTAGTAACACTCTATCACTTGCAAGAAGATGTTGGTTTTTTATTCTCTTCTGTTCCTAGACCCACTTCACTTTATTTCAATTGTTCTTTCAATCATTTGGTAACCGCCCACCACTTGGGTGTAGCCACAAGTACCTCCGTGTTAAACCACTTGTGAGACATATTAAGTACAACCTCAAACAATGCGGTGGAAATATTGATTTGTGGAAAACAATAGCCCCAGACAGAATGAACTAGCTGTTCTCTTAAATGGGTCACTCGTTTAAGACCAATATTAAAGTTAGCTCAGAGGAGAAGAGGTAAAGAAATAAGTAGATTTTTGCCAACCTCTAAGCTTTTCTTTAAGGACTTAAATCCTTCTACTTTTTATTATGGAAGAATTCAAACTTAAAAAAAGTAAAGAAAATTATAAAATGAATCACATGTAGCTATCTATCATATAGATAGAAACATAATAGAAACACATAAAGGACATGTCCAATTATGTACTGTTTTCTCTTCTCTCAGCCTCCCCCACCATTATATCACAGACCTATCCATATATGTCCATGCATAGACCCCAATGCACCTTGAATCAACTATTACATTCTCCTTGGTTTCAAAAGAGCCCTTATCTTTCAAATATCAGTGAAAATTTACTACAAGGCCATGCCATTTCAATTAATAAAAAAGTGAACTGTCTACTCTGTATAAAATAAACTAAGTAAGTCACCACAGCAAGGTTCTAGAGGACTTAACTGCTTCTTAAAGACTATAACAAAAACAGTATGGTATTGGCACAAAACAGATACATAGACCAATGCAATAGAATAGAAGATACAGACACAAATCCTCACACTTATAGCCAGCTGGTTCATGACAAAGGAGCCCAAAACATATGTTGCAGAAAATATCCACTTTTTGACAAGTAGATATTTGGATATGCATATGTAGAAGGATGAAATTAGACCCTATCTCTCACCCTGCACAAAAGTCAACTCGAGATGTATCAAAGACTAAGAATTTAAGCCAGAAATTATAATTACTAGGAGAAAACACAGGATCAAGTCTCCAACATATAGGCTCTAGTAGAGACTTCCTCAATAAGACACCCAAATTTCAGGAAATAAAATTGAAAATCAATAAACAGGATGGCATCAAATTAGAAACCTTCTGTGCAGCAAAGGAAATAATCAAGTCTGAAGAGAGAACCTAACAAATGGGAGAAAAATCTTTGCCAGCTAATCCTCTAAATAGAGGACTAATATCTAAAATATACAAAAACTTTAAAAAACATATAACCCAGTCAAAAATTGGCAATCTAACTCAACAGAAACTTCTCAAAAGAAGAAATACAGCTAGGTGCAGTGGCACATGCCTATAATCTTAGTACATGGGAGCCTGAGACAAAAGAATTGCAAATTTGAGGCCAGTCTCTGTACCTTAGCAAGACCCTCAGCAACTTAGCAAGACCTTGTTTCCAAAACTTAAAAATAAAATATAGGGCTGGGGGTCTAGTTCAGAGGTAGAATGCACCTGGGTTCAATCCCTAGTGAAGAAGAAGAAGAAGAAAGGAGGAGGAGAAGGAGGAGGAGGAGGAGAAATAATGACCAATAAATGTATGAATAAATGTTCAGCATCATTAGCAATCAGGGAAACACAAATAAAAACTACATCAAGATTCCATCCAACTCTAGTTAGAATGGAAATAATCAAAAATACAAGAAATAATAAATGCTGGTAACAGTGTGAGAAAATAGGTACTCTTATACACTGTTTGTGGGGCCACAAATTAGTACAACAATTATGGAAGTCAGTATGGGAGTTCCTCAAAAGACTAGAATTGGAACCACCATATGACCCAGCTATACCACACCTTGGTATCTTTCCAAAAGAACTAAAGTCAAAATACTATAGAGATACATGAATATCCATGTTTATAGCAGCAGAATTCACAATAGCCAAATTATAGAACCAACCCAGGTGTCCATCAACAGATGAATGGATAAAGAAAATGTGATATATATACACAACGGAGATTTTCTTGGCTATAAAGAACAAAATTATGTCATTTGCAGGAAAATGGATGGAACTAGAGAATATTATGCTAAGTAGGATCAGAAAATCAAGGATTGTATGTTTTCTCTCATATTTGGAAGCTAGAGAAAAAATAGGAAACAAAAAGACTTTAGATTAATGAGGGGAAAGACCAGTAGAATAGTGGAGGGAGTTGGGGGAGGAAAGAGGGGGAGAGAAAAAGGAGAACTGATGAAGGAAATGGCTTAAATAATGCTATGTCTATGTATGAAGGCATCACTACCAATCTCATCAACATGTAGCGGGAGGGGTGAGTGGGGTGGGATGTGGAGGGAAACACACCAAGTGCTGTGTGCACATATGTTGGTATCATATTAAACCTCACTATAACAAATAATTACAATGCACCAATAAAAGTATTTTTTTTAAAAGGGATAAAAGACCAGATACTTCTTTATCAGTACCATCCATGCTGCTGTAGTTCCATCAGACAGGTTCTTCTCTTTTCAAATCTATTCTTTAGTGGAAATTACTCTACAGTTCTTGGTTTTCTCTAGGGTTTTGTTTTGTTTTATTTCAGTACTGGGAATTGGACCCAGGGGCGTTCTACCTCTGAGCTACACCCCCTGCCCTATTTTATTTTTTTTATTTTGAAACAGGGTCTCACTAAGTTGTAGAAGGCCTCACTAAGTTTCTGAGGCTGGCTATGAACCTGCAATCCTCCTGTCTCAGCCTCCCAAGTACTGGGATTACAGGTGGGCTCCCAACCCCCACTCCAGGCCAGTTTTCTCTAGTTGTAATAACATAGCTGATGCTTATCTACCCACTTACCAGTCTTCAAAATTTAGTTTTGTTTCTCTTCCACTGTCATATCCTTTGTTTTCTTGTTCTTGTGGGATCATACCATTTTATTCCTTAATTTTTATTTTAGCAAATTTCAACAATAAACAGCTGTGTTCATAAGCTAATCTTTTAGGTCCCCACTTAAATACTTAAGCCCATTTTACTTGAAAATCAATACTTAAAGATGATTCTGGGTGATAACAGCAGGATTCTGGCTAGGGAAGTGGAGAGGACAGAAAAATTCAAGAACAGGCATCAAAAAGCTTTGCTTATCTGTACTTGCTTCCCTCTTTTTGTATTTTATTTTTTCCTTTGTATTAACAAAGCCCTACTCCCAATACTATATTTGTATTTTCATTAATAATACATTTTCAATTAGCGGAGAGATGGGCGCAAAGAGGAATCGTAACTACCATACATCCCATATATAGTTTCTGCCTTTTCTGGGAAAATGTCATCTACAAATCAGTGCCCTTTTACACAATTTATAATGAACATTTTTCTACAACATCTGTCTCAGAAAGATGTAAAGTAGGAATCGTGTGTGGGTGATATGAAAGCACTCATTGCTTAATGCTGGAGGAGGATAATATCTTGACAGAACAAGCTGAGAGTGACCTATGACTACATTCAGAACAGTTGGGACCATTGAGTGATTGGCTCATCTTTTTCACATTTTGTTCTAGCTGTATCCTAATTGATTTTTGTACAACCTACAGAAACCTACCCTGAGTAACTTAAGTTTTCAAAAAATTCAATTTATAATCAAAATCGTATATACTTACGGCATATAACATGATGTTTTGATAAATGTATATACATTGTGGAATGGCTAAACCAAGATGTTTAGCACAGGCACTATGTCACACATCATTTTTTTATGGTAAGAAAAATCTACCCTCAGCCACTTTAAAGTATACAATATATTGTTATTAGTGATTTTCACCATGACGTGTACTAGATCCCTTGAACTTATTCCTTCTGTCTGATTCTTATTCTGTCTAATTGAAATTTAAAATCTTTTGACCCACAGCTCCCTCATGCCCTCCCCACTCCGATTCTGTTAACCACCATTTTATTTTCTGGTTCTATAAGTTTGATATTTTAGATTCCACATTTAAGCAAGATCCTTCGGTATTTGTCTTTCTGGGCCTGGCTGACTCCACCTCACATAATGTCCTCCAGGTGCATACGTTTTGCCCTGATTTTTCATTCACGCTCATGGCTCTCAATATCACTCATATGCAGACAACTTTCAAATTTAGTTTTAAATCTGATCTTTCCACCAAAATGCAACTCCCTTTGCAATATCAACACTTGGGCATGTAGTAAGAGTCTTGAACTTTCAAGAATATAAACTCCTGATTTTTCCCTGAGACCTGCTCTACCTGGATCTCAGTAGAGTCATATTCAACTTCTTTTCTATCACACCCCACATTTGCTCCAGTGGCAGATCCTATGTACACTACTCTCAAAATATATTTAGGATCTGACCACTTCTCAGCACCTTATATGCTCCTGTCCTGATTCAAGTCTCCATCTTCTCTCTTCTGGATGCCTGCTGTGGCCTCCTGAATCTCTCACTGATTCTACCCTCATCCTACTGCCTTCTGTAACTGGCACAGCAACAACTAGAGTGGGCCTTTGAAAAAGTCATTATGTCGCTCTCTGCTGATGTTCCTCTAAGATTTTCATCTCATTAGGAATGAATAAAAAAAATTGTATAATGGCATCTGGGGACCTTACACGATACAGCCCTTAGACATTTTTAGGACCGCATCTCCTCATGCTCCTCCCTTATGCAGTTTGATTCTGTCTCACCAGCCTCTTTGCTGTTACGCAAACATTTTAGCAAAGGCCTCCTCGGGGCCTTTGCATCTGCTGTTCTCTTCACCCAGGATCCCAGGATACTCTTCCCCAGACAAGTTCGTGGCTCATCAGGACTTCTTAGACTACTTTATTTAAAATTGCACCCCTTCACCCAAGCCAACAATTCAACATTCCTCAGCCTCTTTCTGTTTCTTTTATACCACTTAACCACCATTTAACATAATATACATTTTATTTATATGCTCATTTCTCTTCTCATATTGGAATGTAACCTCTATGAAAGGAAAATATTTGTCTACCATTATATTGTTAGTAATTATTCTTGCTCTTGAACTTTAGGAAAGTTTGCAATTACATGAACTCAGTGTGTAAATTATATAGTTTGTTACCTAACATCCTCCTGATTGCTCTCTCTCTTGGAAATAACCTTATTGAGGCTGAACATTGGTACCTGGTTCTGTCATCTCCCAGTCTTGGTGGTTATATGTTTTCCTGTGGTCACTGTAATAAATTACCACAAATGTAGGGTTTTAAAACAACAAAAACTTATTTTGTCACAGCTCTAGAGGCCAGATTTTCTAAATCACTCTCTGAGCATAAATTGAGTTCCTTTTCTTTTTGTCTGTGTTCAAATCTCCCTCTGACCCCTTCTTTTAAGGATGTATGTGATTGCATTTAGAATCCATCCTGATAATCTAGGATAATAGTCCCATCTCAACACCCTTAACTTAATCATATCTGATAAAATCTTGTTTTAATGTAAGGTAACACTTGTGGGTTCCAAGAATCAGAACATACATATTTTGGGAAGGGTAATTTTTCAAACTCCCATAGTACTCAAAGCAATTGACATCATATTTATTCATTATAATTTCTGAAGCAATTTGTATTTGTCAAAGTAAATAGGTTATGTTGTGGCAGCAATAAGCACAACCTGAAATCTCTGTGACTTCAGATATGAGTTTATCTTCTCCTAATATCATAGTGCAGTGTGGAGGAGGGTTCTACTCTACCTCATCCTTGAAGGAGGCAGGAACTTTGTGTCTTGGCACGCCAATCTCCACTTCGCTCTTGGCATTTGTCCTAGTCAGTTGGCAAATAAGGAATAAGGCAAAGGATCGCACATGTGTGATTGTGAGAACACTAGCAGTCCCTGCCACAGTAAATGTTGGCACCTTTTCCATTCTTTATGTGGCAGACTGTATTATTGTTCAAAGCATCTGGTTTCCCCATTCTTTGGCATTCCTCCTTGAAAGAAGAATATACATTGTCACTCTCTTGAACTCAAGTATGACCATGCAACTTGCTTTGGTCATTGAAAGGTGATCAGAAGTGACAATTCTGGCAAACAACTCTGACCTTGGCCATAACTCAGCCATGTGTTCATGCCTACCTTTAAGGGAGGCTAAAAAAAATCTATCTGTATGATTAGGAAGAAAAGGGGAACCTAAATATCGGTGAATTCCAGCATTCTTTGCTGCAATAATAAGACTTTTTTGATATATCTTCCTTTTTCCATGTGGGAGATTATATTATGTGCAAAATATTTGCCAAATCTTCCTCCCTTTTGTCTTTCCACCTTCACAGAAGATTATACATCCTTCCTATGTTGAACTCAGGTATGGTTATTCAGATTTCTTTTCCCAATGAAATCTGAACAGATGCTATAAGTCTCATTTTAGGAATTAGCACATGATTTGGTCACCCCTATTTTCCCTCTGTCATGAGAAAAGGAATGTCCTAGAAAAAGTCTGCTCTACTGCGTAGGTCCTGTAATCAGAGAACACAGAGCAGAACTACAGCTAACCCACCTTGGACATATCCTGTGAGTTCAAAATTAGTCTTTGATGCTATAAACCACTCAAGTATAGAAAACTTTAAAACAGATCCTCAGCTGTGAAATACATTCTATCGCTTCTCATCAATGATAAGTCCATGAACTGGAGATGAGCTAAACTCAAAGAAAATAGCTAGATTCTCCTCAATCTTCTCAATTCACTCACCCACCTTAGCTTCCTTAATGTGTCAACCTTTCCACTGGTCTTCCCATTTTTCTTTTTTGAAAGTCTTCTCTCCTTGTTTCCTTTACTTTTGTCATCTCTTTCTTTGTCCAAATCACTAAAAATGTTCTCTGAGCATTTAAGAAGAATTAGAAATTCAAATTTACAAATCTGACATCTCTTTATCTGGAATCACTCAAGGATTTTAATATTCTGATTTAATGGTTTGTTGAAGTTAGCTCATATCAGCTCATAGAGTTTATTATTAATTTTTCTGGAATATTTTCAGTAATTGTTAAACACAGACATTATTAAAAATTAAATTAAATTAATTTACAATTAAATAAATTCTATTTTAGAAGAAGGTAATAAATACTCAAACTCATCTCTTCTTAGTAATTTCACAAGGTTTTACTGTTACTACTTCTCTTAGATTATTTGTCTATTACATCTACATGGTGGAGATAATATATAAAATATGCTATTGTGCATCCCTTTCAAACTGTGTACTAGTCAGCTTTCTGTCACTGTAACAAAATTCTTGACAAAATCAACTTAAAGAAGGAAAGATTTATTTTGATTCACAGTTTCAGAGGTTTCAGTCTATGATCAGTTAGCTTCACCATTTTTTGGGCCTATTCAAGGCAAAACATTATGGTGAGGAGCTAAGAGTAGAGAAAAGTCACTCACCTCATGATGGCCAGGAAGGAGAGAGAGAGAGAGAGAGGGAGAGAGAGAGAGAGAGATAGGGGACAACATTGACCCTTTAAGGGTATACCCCCAATGAACTTCTTCTTCCACTTAGGCTCCACGTCCTGAAGTTTCCACCACTGCCCAATAACACATTAAGCTATGAATCCATAACTGGGTTAATCTATCTATGATGTCAGAGCCCTCGTGATCTAGTCACCTCCCAAATGCCCTACTTCAAACATGGCTACATTAAGGACCGAGTCTTCAACACATGAGCTTTGCAGGACAAATGCCCTACTTCAAACATGGCTACATTAAGGACCGAGTCTTCAACACATGAGCTTTGCAGGACAAATGCCCTACTTCAAACATGGCTACATTAAGGACCGAGTCTTCAACACATGAGCTTTGCAGGATAGACCATTAATCTCCAAATCAAAATGTTCTGTATTTAGTGAGTTCACATTAGTAGGTTGAAATCAGGGATAATGGAAGTATTTATACCACAGAAATTGATATTCTTTACAAATCAGAGCTTTGGATTTTAAAATTTTTTATAAGCACCCACCCCACTTCTAAAACTGCATACTCCTAAAAAGTTACATAAATTTTAAGTCTAAAACATACAAGGTGTGAGGGGCTGATTTTAGAGAAGCTTTCAGGACATACCTTCTACATTTCCAGTAAAGATATTTACCAAATAGTTATTTTATCTTTTAAATATATGTCTGACTTTATTGGGAACATTCTGATATAAGAATTAAATAATGTGAGTTAGACATAAGTCTGATAATACACTGCTCAAGAAAAGAGATCAGCAGAAGAAAAGAGGAGATAAAATTTTGTAGACCAATAAGATGATTGAATTTTCTCACAGGGTTAATTCATTTAAAATAAAGAAGAGGATCTGGTCTACTGGAGGGGAAACAAGCTCTAACTATATAGGCAAGTATTTACATTTCATATATCTATTGCTGTGATTTCAATCTTTGCAAAAAAAACTAAAGTTTTCATGAGCTAATCACCTTCCTTATCTTCATATTCTGGCTAATTAGTAATTATAAATTGCCTATTTTAAAACAGGATCTAGGACACAATGAGAATTTTTTAGAAAGTTAAATCAAGCTGGGCTGAATGCCCAGAAAAAATTAAAAGATTTAGTTTAACACTCCTGGGATTTCTATGTGTATGTCTATGTGTCTATGATTGGGTTTATTAGATATAACTAATTGAAAAGATAAAATATCTGGAAATTAAACCTCAAGGAATGTTAGTCAGAGATAAGGAAGCATTTTTTAATCAAAGTTCATTGGATAGAAAAAAGTCTATCAAGCAATTTAATTCAAATTTTTGAAGAAAAGAGAAATATGGGCAGGTGGTGGCTCACACCTGTAATCGCAATACCTGGGAGACTAAGACAGGATCACAGGTTCAAGGCCAGCCTCAGCAACTTAGTGACAGTCTATTTCAAAATAAAAAATAAAAAGGACTGGGGGTGTAGTTCAGACATAGAATGTCCTTGGGATTAAACCATAGTACCAAAAAAAAAAAAAGAAAGAAAGAAAGAAAGAAAGAAAGAAATTTGAAATGTACCTATACTTACTACCTGGAAAGAGAAAACTTACTCTCTAAACCCAACAAGAAGAAATATTATTAATGGAGTCAGGAGTAGAAAAGCTCCCAAAAGTGAGAAAATAGGAGTTAAATAATAAAAGTAAAGAGATAATCAAAGGGCTAACACATGCAGATAGACATGCAGAGCAGAAGGAGGAGAAAGTAGGAAAGGTAAAGTATTTAGGATAAATTCCTAGCCCTGTTCTTGGGCTGCAGGCACACAGTAGGTAAGTGACTTGACTAGCCACTATTCTCAGCTTCTTCAGAGGATAAGCTTCTTAAAAGCCACTTCATTTTATTTTTTAAAAATGTTTAGTATAATATTCTGCATGTCAGTGACATCCCATTATTTATCGCCTAATTAGTATTTACCCTGGAAACTACAGAGGCTCTGCTATGAATGGATCAGACCAGCCCAGCGAGAATGTATACCCTAGAGCTGATTATGACCATGGCAGTATATCTATACTAACACCCACCAAAAAGAATTCTACCAAAGTAGAATCACCCAGATTCCTTGATCTAAGATAAAAATGGTAACATATCCATGATAACTACACAGCATGGTATGGTAGTTGTGATATTATCTTGATTTTTGTTGTTGCTATTTTTAATAATGCCTTGATCCAGCTTTGAGGTCCTGGTTGGTCCTTCGTGAGCAGCTGATTAAGTCCATACCCCACCACTTCTCTTATGGAGTACTCACACTACAAAGTCATAAATGCCTTAATCACCCCAGGGCCAAGCACCAGATAACTATAGAGAGAGGCCCTGTGTCCCAGAGCATGTAAAACTATACAAATTAACCAACCCACATTGAGCCAGAGACAACTAGATGGCCCCACCCCCTTTGTCATATAAACACTATCCACCATAGCCCCAGCACACTGGTACCTGTCCACTTCTCTCACTTGGAACTGTAACAAAAAGTTCTGCCTTTGATCTATCTAAGTGTAAGTGTGTTTTATCATGTCATCCAAAGAATCTTTAAGTCTTATAAAACAGTCATCACATTTAGATCGGAAAAGTTAAGACAAAGAAGTAAATTAAGCCAATGGCAATGGCTTCATCATATATTGGGGGATAGATATCAATAATCACTTCAGCTTTAACAATCAAAGTAATTAAGCAAAGGCTTGGCAAGACACATCCATTGACATCATCTCTCGGTGCTGTCTTTTCCTTGTAGCCACCAGTCAAAAGAAAGGAGCCCCACAATGAAGAATAGATCAAGTTCAAGAAGGAGTGACCTATAAAATGACCCAGAACTCTGTGGTCAGAGTGACCTCCACAACCACTCTTTAATCTCTTAAACTCACCTTAATCTTCTAATGTTTTGAAGGTCAAAGAAGCATTTTGGTCTATTCTATGGGCTAGAGGCAGATATTCATGAGCAATGGCGAGGCACCTTGACCATTATTTTATAAGTCCCTCAATCTCCCTGGGTTTTAGTTCCTTGTCTGTAAAACCTCAGTAATGGTCCCTAGGTTATTAGATGGATAGAGATGACAAAGTGCAGTAGTAAGTCTAGTTCCTAAAACAGTAACCCTTAATTTTTGTTTACATCTCTCCATAGTGTGACTGTAAAAGAAACTGGTTTAACAGTCATGAAATATACTGTTCACAACCAATTTATTCTGTGGCCCTAGGCAGTGTTTAACCTGGGCTTGGGTTTGGGCTAAGTGATCTCTATGGTTCTTTTGTCAACTTTACTAAAATACCAAACATGAATTGGGCTTTATAGGGAGCTCTAGAACTTGCCATGAAACAAATTCTAAACTTAAGTACTTTCTCAAACTGGCCATTAAATAAATTGAGTAATTAGTTGAGCAAGGTTGTACTACAGCATTGATATTAAATGCACATGACATTTTATTTCTGTAAAACCAAACCTCTGACAAGTCACATATCTGCCATTTAGGCAAATTTGTAAGAAGTAAGAAATAAAGATTTTGTGGATAGGAAAACTAAAAAAAAACAAAACAAAACAGTAACCCTTAATGCATGATAGCTGAACTGTCAAAATGAAACTTCTGCTACTAAGTGTTGCTTAATCCTTAAAGTTGTCTCACTGCTACATCTCCCTTCTATGGCTACCTTTCCTATCCTACCAGATCCTTTTGTCTTCATCTAGTAGAATGTAGCACACTCCAGCCTCTCTTTCCTGCGGATTGTTCTGCACAATGCTCACTTCCTGGAATGCTGTTGAAGGAAACACTGATAGCTACAGCTTCCAGCTCAGACTCCTCATCCTCACTGTCAAGGTTTCTTCTTTTGCCCTCGATTCCTTAGCTACACATTTACCCAACTTTCCCCATTCACTGAAACATATTTCTGGTAATCAGAGCAGCCCAGCGCCCCTCCTTGCATTCCCCCAAGTGCGCCACTCTTAGTCTCACTACAGCGTGTTGTCCTGGTGTACAACTCCCTCCCAGAAAGCCCTCTAAGAAACACTTGTTCAGCGTTCAAGGCCAGTTTAACTGAGTGTTTGCCAGGCCTTTATCTCTTCAAGATCGCCACTTGACTTTACTCTTCCTGCCTTCTCTGGACTCCATCATATTTCCTTGATGTCATATAGTCTGGAAACTTATTTTATACCTTCAAGAACATTATAAACATTATTAAGGTAAAAATTAAAATTATATCATTAATTTTTTTGCTGGTTTAGCTCTTGATACTAAAAGTGTTCATTAAAAATTTAATTGCCTGGCTGAGCTTGCTGGTACACACCTATAATCCCCGTACTTGGGAGGCAGAGGTGGGAGGATCAAAGGTTCAAGGCCAGCCTCAGCAATTTAGTGAGGCCCTCCGCAACTTGGTGAGACCCTGTTTCAAAATAAAAATAAAATAGGGCTGGGAATGTAGCTTGGAGGTAGAATGCCCCTGGGTATAATCCCCAGTACCCCCAAAAAATTGATTGCCTGAAAATGATAAGTCTAAAATGAAAGCTGGTATTTATTGAAGATTTACTTTGTGGTTGGCACATGTCCTTTACAATTATCATTGCTCCCAAAAAGCTGCTATAGTGCTTATGAATTATCGCCATTTCTAGAAGAGAAATCTGTAGCTCCGTGACATGAAGTCACACACCGAGGGCTGCAGCGGGTTTACGAGTCAGCAACTACTTAGCAAGAGCCTGCCTCCGTCTCGAGCTCTCCTCCAAGCATACAGCGTTGACTGGACACACTGGTCCTTCTTCTCCCTTGATGACCCCAAGTTCATTCCCCTCTCAGAGACCTTCGCTCTTGTTTCCTTTTCCTCAAAAGGACCCCCCTCCAGTCCTTCACATCCCTGCTTCATTCTCATGACGAAGGTCTCTAATCCAATGTTCTCTCCTCAGGGAGAGCTTTCCAGACCCGCATGCCACAGTGGTCCCCAGTCACCCCCAGCACATCATCCTAGTTCATCTTCTCAAGCCACTAAAGATGATCGGAACTGATCTGTGATTCTTTATTAATTACACATAAATCTAAACCCCTGCCTTTATGGAATCCTGCATCTTACGTTTAGACCAGGCCAAAGCAAAGTTTTGTTCTCTGCCATAAAGATGTCCTTTTCAAAACTATAAAACTGGTATAGAAGTAGTTAATAATAGCTATTTTTAAATTTAAAGACCCGATGTTGACTTTTTATTTCTCTTGTTTGTCTTTAAGTAATATTTTTGTATTTGCAGCCAAAATTAAAAATAAAATTATTTAAATTATAAAAATTATTATGAGCCATATGTAGTCACTAAAAGTTAGTTGTTCTAGGCAATTTCAGACAGATCAACCAAAGAGACCAGCTTCAGAGACTCGTAATCTCAAGACACTGGCTGCAGTTTTCTAGACCTCACATTACTGTGCCAGAGTCAACAGAACTGGGGAAAAATTCTCCTCCATGATAGTTTATATTTCTTTTCCTTTCTGTGTGTGTGTGTGTGTGTGTGTGTGTGTGTGTGTGTGTGTGTGTATGTGTGGTACTGGGGATTGAACTCAGGGGCATTCTACTTCTGAGCTACACCCCAGCCTTTTTATTGATTATGATTATGATTATGATTTTATTTTTCCCAATGTTGCTGAGGCTGGCCTTGAACCTGAGATCCTCCCGTCTCAGCCTCCAAAGTACTGGGATTATAGACATGCACCACCGTGTCCAGCCTGGCTGATAGTTGACTTTTCTGAACACAGTGAAGGTGGTTTCTACCCCACTCCAAATCAAAGTCACATGCTAAAGAGAGTTCTGGAGTAGTTTGCTACATTTTACAGAAATACATGTTGTGAAATAGTTAAACATCAGTTTGACTGCATGGATGAAAAAGGGAAAACATTTTGAAATGGGCACAGTTAATAGCTCCTTTTTAAAAGCAAAATCTAACTATAGGCACATGCACACCGAGACACAGTACATCCATCAACTTTAGAAAAAGGCTTCTGGTCCGAGTATTGACATGCAGGCTAGTGGCAGAACTCGAGATAATGGAGCAGCTTTTTTCCTAGAGTGATGTTTTTAGCTGGGACTTCATTGATGTGTGCGAGGTTGCCCAAGAGAAAATAACAGATTAAAAAAAAGATGGCTGGGTTTCTGGGTTTTGCAGATTTTTTTCTCTTCCTGGGAAAATTATATGGAATTTTCCTACAGGCTACTAGATTTCACTAACTCTGCCTTCAGACAACTCTAAATTATTCATGTAGATTATTCAATTTGTGGGTTATTTGTAGCATGCTTTTTTAATACCTGCCCAATATTTATCTAGCAATGGACACAATTCTGAACCAAATCCTTTTCCTGGATATCTACCACCATGAAATCAGAAAGTAGAAGCTGAAGTCAATCAACTGTTAAAAAGGCAAATCTGCTTTGTGT
>PVJS01043196.1:0-17168 GCA_004027185.1 Glis glis | reverse complement strand
TCTCTCTCTCTCCCTGTCTCTCTCTCTCTACTTAGTGAGGCCCTCCGCAACTTCGTGAGACCCGGTTTCAAAATAAAGTATAAAAAATAGGGCCGGGGGCATAGCACGGAGGTAGAACGTCCCTGCGTTCAATCCCCGGTACCGCAAAAAAAAAAAAAATAGGGCTGGGGGTGTAGCTTGGAGGTAGAATGTCCCTGGGTTCAATCCCCAGTACTACAAAAAAAAAAAAAAAAGGAAGAGAGGTATAGCTCAGAGATGCAATGCCTCTGGGTACAATCCCCAGTATACATGTATGTATGTATGTATGTATGTATGTACAAAGGAAGGAAGGATACACTTCAGTGGTTATTTAGTATATTCACAGAGTTGTGCCATCACCCCAATCAATTTTAGAACATTTTTATCACTTGGCAAAAATTTCTTATTCCCATTAGCAGTCACTCCTCTTTCCCCTTCATCCTTTTACTCAGGTAAACAAAGACATTCTTACCAGGTAAGATATTCCAGGGGATTAGACATTGTATTTCAGGAGCTGGTCAGGGGCCAGATCTCTTTTTAGGATGTGCGGGGTTTGGGCAACTCAGGCCTGCTGAGTTAATTCTTTGCTGCACAGCCCCCCCCCCCCTTGGCCCAGGCTCTCTTACAGCTGAGCAGTCATATTGGTCTGAGCATCCTTTAGCATAGCATTTATGTAAGAGATACAGCAATAGCTTCAGAATGAATATGCTTGATATTTAGAAGAGTCGGTGTGTGGTAGAGACAGATTAAAGAAAAACTATCTGACCTATAAGGCCATTACATGCATTTTTATAATTTTATTCTAATCAAATTACTTGTTTCCCACTTTGATCTACCACTATTTGTACCATATAACAACTTTTTTTTTTTTTTTTGGTGCTGGAAATTGAACCCAGGGGCATGCTATATCCTGGAAACAGGGTCTCCCTAAGTTGCTGAGAGCCTCACTAAGTTGCTGAGGCTTGCTTCGACTCCTGTGATCCTCCTGTCTCAGCCTCCTAAGTACTGGGATTACAGTTGTGAGCCATCACGCCTGGTTCCCCCAGCCCTTTTTATTTCTTTGTTTTGAAACAGGGTCAAGCTAGGTTGCTGAGGGTCTCGCTAATTTGCTGAGGCTGGCTTCCAATCTGTGATCCTCTTGTCTCCGCAGTTTATCCCGAGGTAGTCGGCACTGCATTCCAGAGCTGCAGGGCAGCAGGGGCCGCTGCCCAGCAGAGACAGAACCCCACCTCGACTGGGCCACGCAGCCTTCCGCCCTTAACTGAGGCCACTTCCGCCCTCACCTAGGCGTCTGTAAAGGAAGCACTTCCGCCCTCGGGCCAGCAGTCTTCCAGCTATCAAGTGTTTCCGCGCTTTCCAACCGATAGCCAATCAGAGTCTGCGTGAAGATAGACTTTGCCCCAGCTACGCTAATTGGTTGGCGCTGGCAGCCTGCAGGGCAGCCGGGGTTGTGCGGACGGGTTTGGGCACCTACCTCCAGCCAGGAGAGGGTGCACGAATCCTGGTAGTTGTGGCCTCCGGGGTGCCTCACGATCGCCCCCGAGCGATGATTCCGAAACAAGTATCTTGCAGCCCTAGGAACCCAGGCCTCCCCGGGTCCTAGGACACAGAAGTCGACTCCAAGCTTCGGGCCCTGACCCATAAAGTCCCCATGGGACCCGCGTGGGGAGTGCCTACCTGCTCTACTGTATGAACCCAAGGCACGGGGCACGTTGGGTTCACAGTCAACCCTGCTCATCCAGTCCACAGCACACCACCACCGCAAGAAAGCGCCTGAGCCGGGTGTGGTGGAGCACGCTGGCAATCCCAGTACATGGGAGGCTAAAACAAGAGGACCACAGTTTTGAGGACGCCTCAACAACCTAGCTAGACTCTCAGCAACCTAGCAAGACCTTGTTTAAAAATATAGGGCCGGGCGTGGTGGCGCACACTTGTAATCCCAGTACTTTGGGAGGCGGAGACCGGAGGATCCGGGTTCAAGCCCAGCCTCAGCTCTCTCTCTCTCTCTCTCTTTTTCTCTCTCTCTCTCTCTCTCCTCCCTCTCTCTGTCTCTCTCTCTACTTAGTGAGGCCCTCCACAACTTCGTGAGACCCGGTTTCAAAATAAAGTATAAAAAATAGGGCCGGGGGTGTAGCGCGGAGGTAGAACGCCCCTGCGTTCAATCCCCGGTACCGCAATAAATAAATAAATAAATAAATAAATAAATAAATAAATAAATAAAAATAAAATATAGGCCGGGCATGGTGGCGCACACTTGTAAATCCAGTACTTGGGAGGCTGAGACAGAAGGATCTCAGGTTGGCAGCCATCCTCCGGTACTTAGTGAGACCCTCCGCAACTTAGTGAGACCTGTTTCAAAATAAAATAATAGAGCTGGGGGTTTAGCTGGGAAGTAGAATGCCCCTGGGTTCCATCCCCAGTACCAAACAATAAAAAATAAAAAAATAGAGCCCCGCGTGGTGGCGCAGGCCTGTAATCACAGTACTTGGGATATTGAGACAGGAGAATTGCCGGCTCGAGGACAGCCTCAGCAACTTAGTAAGACCCTCCGCAACTTAGTGAGACCCTGCTTCAAAATAAAAGAATAAAATAGGGCTGGGGCGGCAGACTGGCAGGTAGTCCCGGGGCTTGCCCCAGGCGACCACTACCTGGCCGGTCCGACCCTGTTGTCCTCCCAGCCGCAGTTGAGTGGGCCTGACAGCACCCGCACGCCTCGCGCCGCCTGGCACACGCGGGACGCCGCCTGCCTGGCGAGGCCGCCTTCGCCTTCCACCTGCGCCTGCACTGCCGCCGCCACCCCGCAGTGCCGCTGGCCTTTGCCCCTCCACCGCCTGTGGCAGCCAGCCATCCCGAAAAGAACCCCGACGCAGTGTCCCGCTGTGCCCTGTGCACCTGCGCGATCCAGGTGAGACCCGCCCAAGGTAGGGGTAGCACTAGGGTTCAGGCGTTTGGGGGTCAAACGGCGTGGGGCGCCAGGCCCCTCTCCGACGCCCTCTGGCCTGGCTGTCCCATTCTCTAACGGTGGTTGACCACATGCCACCTACTCAGTGACGTCTTCCCGTGCAAGAACAAAAGTTCCAGACGATCTAAAGTTATCTCTGAACCGGGGCCTGGTGGCGTACGCTTGTAATCCCAGTACTTGGTGATGGAGTCTTCTGAGAGCATGCAGGGTTAAGTGAGGGAAGGCACCACACACCCCTTGCATACAAGGAAGAATGTGGACGTGCTGATGGGCATATGGGTCAGAATGGCCTGAGCTCAATCCCTGTTATGTTTCAAGAAGGAGTCTCTGGGAAATTGTATATGAGGAACATATAAGTCAAGTTTCTAAATCACCTAACCTGTTTTTCTAAGACACAGCTGCACCTGCCTATTAGTGTTCACAAAAGCTATTTTCCTTGTTTAATCTGTACAATAAATATGAGACTGAGTGAAGCACAGGGACTCTTCTCCCTTCTGGGGTTGAGTCCTCTGCTCGTTCAACTCTTAAACTTCATTCCCGTGTCCGTGGTTCTTGCGGCCCTGATGTCCAACAACTTGGGAGGCTGAGACAGGAGGATCCGATTCAAGGACAACCTCAGTAACTAGTGAGACTTTCATCAACCTAGCGAGACCCTGTTTAAAAATAAAAATAAGCCAGGCGTGGTGGCGCACGCTTGTAATCCCAGTACTTGGGAGGCGGAGACCGGAGGATGCGGGTTTGCGGCCAGCCTCAGCTACTTAGTGAGGTCCTCCGCAACTTAGTGAGACCGGTTTCAAAATAAAGGATAAAAAATAGGGCCGGGGGTGTAGCTCGGAGGTAAAACGCCCCTGGGTTCAATCCCCGATACTGCAATAAATAAATAAATAAATAAAATAAAAATAAAAATAAAAAATAGGGCTGGGGGTGTAGCTCAGAGGTAGAATGCCCTTGGACTCAATCCCCAGTGTGTGTGTGTGTGTTCTTTGTGCATATCACCGTTTTCCCCCTTATCTCTTATTGTCTCATATGTTATATATTTTATTATCTCATAATCACCTGCCCACTTTTTCACACCAAACTCCAGGAAGGCAGATCTTGTTCCATTCTGTAGAGCAGAGTCCACCACAAAGCAGACCAATAAATGCTTAAGACATTAACAGACAGAGGCCTGGCTCTACTGAGCTCTCAGTACATGTAAGCAGGTTCCTCCCAGGCTTCCCTCCCCTGCCTGCACCTCTGACAGGATGAAGAGGGTCCCCTGTGTTGCCCACACCCTGGCTGTGCCCTGAGGGCCCATGTGATCTGCCTGGCAGAGGAGTTCCTTCGGGAAGAACCCGGGCAGCTTCTGCCCCTGGAGGGCCAGTGCCCTAGGTGAGTCCAGCCCCTCTGTCCCAGCCTGCTCTGGCTGTGGGAGAGGGTGCCCAGGGGTCCAGTCCAGGCCTGGGCGGCTGAGTCCTATCTTGGCACCCAGGCCCTGGGCTGCAGGGGCTTGAGGTGTCTGACCCTGTATCATCTTCTACCACCTGCACCCCTTGGTAGCTGTAAGAACTCACTGCTTTGGGGAGACCTGATCTGTCTGTGCCACATGAGCACCGAGGAGGAGGAAGAGGATGATTCGGAATTAGAAGAGGTGAGAGGTGGCTCTGGCCCAGCCTCTGTATCCCTCCCCATCCTTTAGGCTGCTCTTGACCAACCTTGGTCTCCACAGGAACACTGAACAGACATGCTTGACACCTGATCCTCAGCCCCCCAATCCTGCCCCTACTCCTTTTCTGTCCTCTCCCCCACCATGGTCTGTGTAGTTTTTATTTGAGTACAATAAAAAGTGTTTTTTCTTTTTTTTTTTTCCTGGTGGTACTGCAGATGGAACCCAGGCCTTCTACCTCCTGGCTACACCCCCAGCCCTATTTTTTAGTTTGTATTTGGAAACAGGGTCTTGCTAAGTTGCTGAAAGTCTTGATAAGTTGCTGAGGCTGACCTTGAACCTGTGATCCTCCTGTCTCAGCTTCCCAAGTACTAGGACTACAGATATGCAATACCATGCCCAGCCAATAAAAAGTTCTGAGTTAAGAATACCATCTTGTGTTTGTAGGAAGGCCTGGGTGAGGGGATCAGAGGTGGGAGGAGGGGCTGCTGGCCTGACCATTGAACAGCCTCTCTCCTGCCTAGAGGTCCCTGTCTCACTTTTTCTCAGATTGCCCTGTGTGTGTATACGTGCGTGCATGCGTGCGTGCGTGCATGTCTGTGTGTGTGTGTGTGTGTGTGTGTGTGTGTGTGTGTGTGTGTTTTCTTGGGGATTGAACTCAGGGGCATTCTACCTCTGAGCTCTACTCCCAGCCCTATTTTATTTTTTATCTTGAAACAGGGTCTCACTAAGTTGTGGAGGGCCTAAGTTGCTGAGGCTGGCCTCAAACCCGCGATCCTTCTGTCTCAGCCTCCCAAGTACTGGGATTACAAGCATGCATCATGCCCGGTTTCCCAGCTTGCCTTTGAGGACCCACAAATCCTCAGCTGTGACTCAGAGCCTCCCCACCTCCAGTGCCCACCTTCATGCTGGATTTTAATCCTATCAGTAAGACGTAAGCAGAGGACGAGCTGGGGTGCTCTCCCTCCATGGAACCCTGTGGCTGTCTCAGCCCCGGCCTCTTCGTCATGTGTCTGTGGGGAGCCCTCTGCAAACCCAGGGAAAGAGAAGCACCTTCTGGGGCTGTTTTTCTACCAGCCATGAATGATGCCCCGGAGGTCACACAGGAGCCCTGAGGCAGGGGCTCCTCCGAGGGCTATTAGCTCAGGTGTCCCTGTTCCTTCCCCCTGCTCTGCAGCCTCAAAGAGCCTTCCTTGCTCTGCTCCACCTCCCCATCCTTAAACCCTGCCCGCCACAGCACTCTGGACTCGCCCTGTGGTCAGAGCCTACAGTTCTTGGACTGTCTGTGTGACTCCTTTGGCCTGAACTTTTTTTTTTCTTTTTTTTGGTGCTGGGGATTGAACCCGGTAGTGTTCTACCTCTGAGCTACACCCCCAGCCCTATTTTATTTTGTGTTTTTATTTTGAAACAGAGTCTTACTAGGTTGCAGAGGGCCTCATTAAGTTGCTGAGGCTGGCCGGGCGTGGTGGCGCACGCTTGTAATCCCAGTACTTTGGGAGGCGGAGACTGGAGGATCCGGGTTCGCGGCCAGCCTCAGCGCTCTCTCTCTCTCTACCTAGTGAGGCCCTCCGCAACTTCGTGAGACCTGGTTTCAAAATAAAGTATAAAAAATAGGGCCGGGGGTGTAGGGCAGAGGTAGAACGCCCCTGCGTTCAATCCCCGGTACCGCAAAAAAAAAAAAAAGTTGCTGAGGCTGGCCTTGAACCAGGGTTCCTCCTGGCTCAGCCTCTCAAGTACTGGGATTATAAGCATGAGCCACCACTCCCGGCTTGGCCTGAGCTCTTGATGTCTTGGAGACTGGCCTGGAGCCAGCAGGAAGGTGAGTGGCTCTGCCTCCATCTTGTCCACCCCTTCCCTCCCTTGACTGACTAAAAAAAAAAAAAAAAAAAAAGAGGTCTATTGACCTGCCTTGCCTTGCAGGGGTAGAGTTAGGGGAGTTCTGGAGTCAGACTACAGCTGAAAGAAAAAACAAAACAGCCAACCTCGAGTCCTTTTCCCTCATTTCAGGTCTAAACTTGAGTCCAGCTGGGTAACCCATCCCTTCATGCACAAACCCCACCCTTCCTTCAGGAAGGACAGCCAGTCCCAGCGCTGGCTCCTCAGCCCTCCCACTTGGGACCTACACAAAAAGCCTTCAGCTCAGAGGGCAGCTCTGCACTTCCCACTCTGACCCACACTAAGCCACTGCACACCGGAGGCCACGGGGTCAGGATCCTGAGAAGTCAGGTGAGTGCTGAGTCGGGGACTCTGGGCCACACCACCCTTGCCCTGCTCAGCTTCTGGCTCCAACATCTTTCATAGTTCTGATTGCGCGATCATTTTCCTATTTGATCCCTTGGCTGTGACCTCTGTCCTTCCTGTTCTTTTCCCATGGATACGACATCTCAGTAAGACAACTCCAGCTGGCACGAGTCCTCTTCCCTCTTTGGTTTCAATTTTGCTCCTTCATGTACAAAACTGGCTCCCCAAATAAGCTGTCACTCAATGGGCCATGCTTGTTCTGTAGCCAAGATGGAGCTGGGCTGGGCAGGTGGGATCCAGGCCTGCCTGGTCTGCGATGCTTCTGCATGCGAAGGGCCCAGGGAGCCCACAAGGGGAGCAGCAGCAGGAGGAGTCCATTGGGTATAAGATGGGAGGTGCAGCAGGAAGTATTAAGAGCAACAAAGCTGGCTGGCAAGCAGAACATGCAGGCCCCAGAGGAGTGTCGCAAGTGTACACTGGAATCTCCTGGAATGCGTGCAAAACCCAGTACCTGGGCCCCAGCCTCAGAGAGTGGTTAGATTGCTGTGGGCTGGGGCTGGGGAACAGGGGTCATAGAAAGCTCTGCAGGTAAGCCAAAGATGCGGCCTGTATTGTGAACCACGGCACTAGTTAGGTCAGCCTATGAATCCGGGCTCCCTTCTGGGTTTGTGAGCTTGGGCAACTCACTCAACCTCCTGAAGTCTCGGTGTCCTTATCTCAAAGCAAGAATTCAGCAAGTGGTGTTCTGATGGTATTAAGGGAAGTGAGCCCAGCCCTGACCTCTGACTCTGCAGCATGGAACTGGTCCAGGACACCTCACGCCCACCACTGGTGCATGTGAAGGGGGTCCCACTCGTCAAGTACTTCGCAGAGGCAATGGGACCACTTCAGAGCTTCCAAGCCAGGCCTGACGACCTGCTCATCACCACCTACCCCAAGTCTGGTAAGTGAGGAGGGCCGCACGGCTACTTGGGCTGCACAGTGAGCAGGGCCAGGCCCTCAGCCCTGTTCACCTCCACGTTTCCTCCTGTTCCAGGCACCACTTGGCTGAGTGAGATACTGGACATGATCTATCAAGGTGGCGATGAAGAGAAGTGTCGTCGGGCCCCCATTTATATTCGGGTGCCCTTTCTCGAGTTCAAATCCCCAGGGGTCCCCTCAGGTGTGTGGCAGGGTGCTGGGGGCAAGGGAAGTTCAGGGAGGGAGGACCATGCCCTGCTCACCAGACCTTCCCCTGCCCACGCCTTAGGTCTCGAGACTTTGAAAGATACACCTGTCCCCCGGCTCATAAAGACACACTTGCCGCTGGCCCTGCTCCCCCAGAGTTTGTTGGATCAGAAGGTGAAGGTGAGTGGCGGGGGAGGCCCCTGGGGCCATGCCAGCGTCTGTCCTGTCCTGTCCTGCGGGAAGGTCTTCTCCAGCCTTGTCTCATATCGGGGGGGGGGGGGGCACCCACCTCTCACTCTGGCCGGGCTTGATGACCCAGGGAAGTGAGACTCTTCAGTGCAGACCTGGGAAAAGTGAAGTCCAGGTGCTCACAGGCCCAGAGGAGGGGTCTGGTGGGAGCCTGGCCAGCCGTCTCCTAAATCTCGGTGTGTGGTGCAGTTGACGGGGTCACATTTGCATAAAATATGGTTCCGAGCCAAGAGCATGGTGACGCACGCCTATAATCCTAGCGCTTGGGAGGCTGAGACAGGAGGGTCACAGGTTGGAGGCAAGTCTTATCAACATAGGAAGACCCTGTTTCAAAACCAAATATTAAAAGATCTGGTGATGTAGCTCAATGGGAGAATGCTTCAGGGCTCAATCCTTCAAATCCCAGCTCAGTTGTACCCACACCATGAGATGTCAAGCAAGCCAGCCTCTAAGCCTCCATTTCCTCTTCTGCCAAGCTGAGAACTCCCTCAGGGTACTGTGAAGAGTGACAGAAGGCAGGGTGGAGAGCAGTACTGGTGTGGGGTAGGCTGCGTGCTTATGGTGCTGGAGATGGGGGTCTCCTGTCCCTGCAGATGATCTACATTGCCCGCAACCCAAAGGACGTGGCCGTCTCCTATTATAACTTCTACAGAATGGCCAGGGTGCACCCTGAGCCTGGCACCTGGGACAGCTTCCTGGAGAAGTTCATGGAAGGGAAAGGTGGGTCTGACTCTGGAGGACGGAGGGGGCCAGAGCCGAGGGGCAGCCAGCTAAGACCAATAGAAACCCCCATGTTGTGTCCCTGCCCCTCCCCAGTGTCCTATGGGTCGTGGTATCGGCACGTGCGGGAGTGGTGGGAGCTGAGCTGTACCACCCACCCCATTCTCTACCTCTTCTATGAAGACATGAAGGAGGTAAGATCGCCTGCTACTGCTTTCAAGTCATAGCTGGGGGTGGGGGTGTGTGGAAAAACCTCACAGGGACATGCCAAGGCCCTCTCCGCCCACTCCCCTGTGGTTCCCCCCCCAAGTCCAGGATTCCCTATCCTTCCTGGCTTGGGACCAAAGAGCTAGCTCAGCAGCAGGACTCTGTACAGCGCTTACCTTGTGGCACCTGCATCAGCCACATATGAAGTCATCTGTGAAAAATCTGCTGTTCTTGCTTCTCCCTGTCCAGGGGTATGCCAAGCTTGAGGCCAGAGATGTGACAGTAGACTGTCCCTGCCCTCTCCCATGAGGCACAAAGCGGGGCCGTTCCAGCACCACAGGGCTGAGAGGTTTCTGAGTAGAAGTGGCCACTTCATTCCCTTGTGAAGTCAGAGAGAGGGGCTGTCCTTGTGTTGCTCAGTGAGCAATCCAAGCCTCCTCTGAAGAACCCCTCTGTGCTCCAGAACCCCAAAAGGGAGACTCAGAAGGTCCTGGAGTTTTTGGGGCGCTCTCTGCCAGAAGAGACTGTGGATCGAATTGTCCAGCACACATCCTTCAAAGAGATGAAGAAGAACCCCATGGCTAACTACAGCACCATCCCCACTAATGTCATGGACCACAGCATTTGCCCCTTCATGAGGAAAGGTGGGTGCCTGACCAGGGTGGGGGTTTGGGTTAGGAAGGACGGAAGCAGCCATGAGAAGCTTGCCCTGAGCCACCCGGGGCCTCCTGTGTGGCCAGGACTCCAGCCTCTGTCCCTGCTTCCCCAGGCATCACTGGGGACTGGAAAAACACCTTCACTGTGGCCCAGAACGAGCGCTTTGATGCCGACTATGCTGAGAAGATGGCGGGCTGCACCCTCAACATCCGCTGGCAGCTCTGAGTGTGTCGGGAAGTCCCTCCCGAGGGAGTGCTGAACAAGCCCGGCCGTGACCTCTGGCGTCAGTACCTGTGTTCAACACAGAGTCTCTGGTGGAAGCCAAGAGCACACCTGAGCTAAAATAAATTCCATGAACTACCCAAGTCCTCTTCCCACTGCAGCCTCCAGGTCCCCACCTGCCCTGTCTCTGGAGGGGAAAGCGGATTTGGGGAAGTTCAGACCAGGAGACATGGGGAAGGGAGAAGAATATTTATTGGATCACTTAAAATCCTCTGTTGCCTATTCCACGGGGACGGCAGCAACAGACCACACGTCTGCAGGCCAGCTTCACTTTTTCTTGGGCTCCTTACAAGCCACCACGTACCTCTGGGCCACGTTGAGGGGAGGGGAGTAGCCATCTGCATAGGAGGTGTCTTCAAACAGGACCGAGTAGTCATCCTGGGGCTGCAGGATGCAGACAGGAAGAGCTGGTCAGAGGCTGCCAGGCCAGGCCAGCCTCCTCCTGGCCCTGAGCGCTAGTCTGGCATGGGCTTCCAATCTCTGCTGTCCTCATCTTCCACTTTGGAGTTAAAGGGTTCAGATGCTCACCCCAGTCCCTGGCTCCAGAGCTCTTCCTCAGCACAGGGGGCCAAGGGCGGGTGACAAGGAGCAGGGAGACAAGACTCACTCCCCGTAGGGCCAGAACTGAGTGGGTTGGTCTGTGCTGTTTGGGATCTTTGTTTAGGGGATCAGGGACAACCCAGATGGAGGGCAGCAGGCAGGGATCCTGCAGGAAGAGGGAACAGCCCTTCCTTAGACTGCATCAGAACGGGTGACCTGGGTGATGTGTCAGTGTCAGCAAGAGCTCATGGGAAACGGCAGGCAGGAGATCTGGGCACACGCACCTGGCTGGGGCTCGGGCTCTTCTTACTCTCAGGTGAGGTTCAATGGGGGGCACAGCAGGCCACCCACTTGGGGCAGCTTAGGCTCTCAGACTGGGCGGGAGGGGATCACCGGACAGATGCAGGTTGGCACAAGAATGCAGGACAGCCTGCAGGTCCTTCAAGCTCACAGGCCGTGAGAGGACTAAAGGGGAGGACATGGGAAGTTGCCCCTGTGACCTCTCTGGGGTCCTGGTGCCATGACAGGCCTCTCCATGGAGGCTGCCTTACCCGCTGTGGGGGCGTGTGGATCAGGGCACGGTAGAAGCAGGTGGTCTGGGGATACAGGGCCAGCACAAGCTGCTCCTTCTGGAATAAGGCCTCCGGGTCTGTCTCAGGGTTGGCCTTCCACTGAGGCAGTGGGATGATCCGCCGGCGGCTCAGGGTGTGTCTCCTGTGGTGGGATTCTATCAGTGCACAGCCAGGAGACGTTCCCTGGAGCTCGGCAACCCCCACCCTCCACCTGGATACTCACTCTTTCCCTTCTTCATCAATGTCATCAACCTCATACCTGGGGGCGAACAAAAGGAAAACAGTGTGTGTAGCCAGGTACACAGTCCAAGTCAGGGAGCTGGTGGGGGTTGGGAGGACTGCCTCAAAGAGGCTGGCACGGCCCGGGCCACCCTGCCACATGGCACCCTCTGGGGAAGCTTTTCCCTCCGTTTGCAGACAGGCAGAGGTGGCAGCGGAAGCAGCGTTGGAGAGGAGTACCGCCAGGCGGGCGTCCACTCACTTGTTGGTGGCATGGCTGTAACTGACCACCTCGGCCAGGATCCACTGCTCGTCCCCATCCACGGCCTTCACCCTCGCGGCCACCTTGTCCCCAGGTTTGGCCACGTAGTCCCCTGAGGCTGGAATGGCCCCACAAAGGGGAGGGGGCCTGTGAGTGGAACGAGTGTTAGCCGAGGCCCTGGACACCAGCCCCTCCCGTGGTGGCTCCGCCCTCACTTGTCACCAGGCTTCCCGATCCAGAGGGGCAGGGTCATGGCCGACTGCTGCAGCAGGGTCATCAGCACCCCTCTGCGCATGGTCTTGCGAGGCGGCTCCGAGTCATTGTACAGACCTGCGATCTTGGCCGCTGTGGGAAGGAAGAGCCCCTGAGGCCCTGGGGATGGGTGCCTGTCCCAGACCCACCCAGCACCCTCCCCTAAATGTCAGAGGAACTCATCAGGGAGCCCCCACCTTCCCAGTTAGAACCAAGGTCCAGCGTCCAGCACTCCCTACCCCAGCCCTTCCTCTAGATGTCCAAGGTTGGAGGCTGACAAGCTAAACCCTTGGGTTCAGATGTGGGGATCGTGGACACCCTGTAGGGGGAGGAACTTGAAAGGTGCAAGAGCGGGCCTTCAGGGGTGCCGATCCCCTTCTGCCTCCTGATTTGGTGCCGGCTGCCCGAGTGTGCTGGGTCAGTGGAAATTTCATGGAGACATTCATGTTTACAGAAGGCTTTTCTACTAATCTAAGTTGTAATTCATCCAAAAGTTGAGGAACAAACTACTCAGTGTGGGGCCTTGGCATTCCCAGGCAGGCGCGCGCACACCTCAACCACCAACAAAACCAAACAGGCAACGAGAAGAGTCTGCCCGCCATGATGAGAGAGGCGGGAAGCCAGGGAAATGGCAGCTGAAGCTCTCAGAAGGCAGCAGGTTGGGTGAGCCCTGTGTGGCTTACTTCAGGACACACAGAGTGGGCTCTGCCATACCTGCCAGCTTCTCACTACAGCAAGGAACAGGGGGCAGTGGGAGGAAGAAGGGAGGCCGGGGGCACAGGTCCAGGAGAAATGGGAGGGGAGGACTGGAATCACCTGTCTCGGGGGAGAAGCAGGCCAACCCTGCTCAAGGCCCATCATAGCCCTGTGGAGTGACCAGCTGTGCCATAGGCTCCCTGGCAGGAGGCAAGGCTCTACCCTTGGGAACCCGCACTGTGCCTGGTCAGGAAACACCCAGCAGGACCTCTCCCACTCACCAATCCGCCTCTCTTCCAACAGAGACTTGATCTCAGCAATCTTATCCAGGGCTTTGCGGAGGATGCTGAGGGGAGGGAGAAGAGGTATGGGTGACACGTGTGGCGTAGGCTTCCTTTTCTGCTCAGCCAGGCTGGGTTCACTGATCAATGCTACTGCTAGAAACTACAGACCCCTGAGGACAGCTGTGTGCAGCTAAGTGTGGTTCAGTCATCAACGGGTCGCATATATGACTCGTATAATGGAGTTACAACCTGCGAGGGCAGGGCCAGGACAGTACTCACTTGCACTCAGCCTCCGCATCGGCCTTAGCGGTTGTGTAGAGGCCACGCAGCTTTGTCCGGTAATAAGGAGAAACTGTAAACACAGGGATAAGGAGACATGGGCAAGGGGCAGGTGGCAGCAATGTGTGGCACTGATCCGGGACACCAGAATCAGACTTGGGAGGCCCCAAGAGGACAGGGCCTGAAGCCTGGGCTTTACTGGCTCAGAACTAAAGCTACCAAGGGCTGACGCCCCCCACCCCCGTTCATTAAGTTAACATTTCCATATGATGGAAAAAGATGCCACCAGCACACCTTTCCACATCATGACACACAGAGAGATGTTTATCAGCATGAAGCAGACAGACAATTTTCAAAGCTCCTCAGAACTGGAAAGCCACAGCCCAGGGGTGTGACCACCTGTGGGCCTCAGGCACCTGCAGGACCACCTGAGAGGGAAGCAACGCTCCAGAAAAGCCCAGCTGACAGGGTGCCTATGCGCTCCACGGGCAAGTTTCCCTACATGCAGTTTCATTTCACTGGCTTTCTATTCCCCAGAGCTGAGGGATCTTGAAGTTCTTTGTGTGTGTGTGTGTGGTACTGGAGATTGAACCCAGGGGCATTCTACCTCTAAGCTACACCCCCAGTCCTTTTTTTTATTTTATTTTTTGTTTTGAAACAGGGTCTCTAGGTTGTTGAGAGTCTCCCTACATTGCTGAGGCTGTCCTTGAACCTGCAATCCTCCTGTCTCAGTCTCCCAAGTACTGGGATTACAGGTGTGTACTAACTAGCACACCCAGTAATTCTGAGGTTCTTTAGAGCTGAGCAATCCGTGGCCAGTCTCCTGGGTCATTTAGGTCATTCAGCCTAAGGGAACACTGTCCCTCTGGCCTAAGGAGCAATTCATTTAGGAATATGCAAATACATGCAGAAGTCCCTTCTGAAAACAGGAACTGCCATGATCCCAGGCTCAGCTCACCCCCCCCCCCCAGCCCAGCCACTCACTCTTGTTCTCCGTCTGCATCCGCTCGTGGGTCTTCTGGATGTTCACTAGGTTGTGTTCGCTCCTCGAACGCTCTTCCTGTGAGGATGAGGTTGAGAGGACATGAGGGCGCCTTTCCTCTTGTAGTGGCGCCCTGCAGCCAGGCCAGAGGCCCATCCACCATCTAAACGCAGTACAAGTTCAAGACATTTTTCCCACTACTAATGATGCAAAAACATTATTTTTAAAATTTAATTTAATTTTATTTTTTGGTAATGGGGATTGAACTCAGGAGCATTCTACTTCCGAGCTACCCCCCCAGCCCTATTTTATTTTTATTTTGAAACAAGGTCTCGCTAGGTTGATGAGAGTCTCACTACTTGCTGAGGCTGTCCTCAAACCTGTGATCCTCCTATCTCAGCCTCCCAAGTTCTGGGATAACAAGCGTGTGTCACCACGCCCAGCTTGATACAAAAACGCTAAATTGTAATTATAAATTATACCTTTAATGACACCCCTTTATCAAAAAGACAAATTGCGAGCCGGGTGTGGTGGCGCAAGCTTGTAATCCCAGTACTTGGGAGGCGGAGACCAGAGGATCCGGGTTCGTGGCCAGCCTCAGCTACTTAGTGAGGCCCTCCACAACTTCGTGAGACCCGGTTTCAAAATAAAGTATAAAAAATAGGGCCAGGGGTGTAGCTTGGAGGTAGAACGCCCCTGGGTTAAATCCCTGGTACTGCAAAAAAAAAAAGACAAATTGCTCTACAGACTGAATGAAATCCCCATCAAAGTTCCAGCTGACTTCTCTGCAGAAATTGACAAGCTCATCTCAAAGTTTATATGGAAATTCAAGGAACCCACATTAGCCCAAAGAATCTTAAAAAATAGAGTTGAAGGACTCACATTTCTCAATCTCAAAATCTACTACAAAGCTACAGTAATCAAGATGGTGTGGTGGAAGCCAGGCATGGTGGCGCATGCCTGTAATCCCAAGGCTGAGATAGGAGGATCACAGGTTTGAGGACATCCTCTGCAAATAGTGAGACTCTCTTCAACCTAGTGAGACCCCGCTTCAAAATAAAAATAAAAAGCCGGGCAGAGTGGCGCATGCTTGTAATCCCAGTACTTTGGAGGCTGAGACAGGAGGATTGCAGGTTCGAGGACAGCCTCAGCAAGTAGTGAGACTCTCATTAACCTAGCAAGACCCTGTTTCCAAAAAATAAATAAATAAATAAATAAACAAACAGATCTGGGGGTGTAGCTCATAGGTAGAATGCCCCTGGGGTTCCATCCCTAGCACCACAAAAAAAATAAGTGATTAAAAAAAAATAGGGCTGGGGGTGTAGCTCAGTGGTAGATTGCTTGCATGGCATGCTTGAAGCACTGGGTGCCATCCCCAGCACTGCTTAAAAAAAAAAAAGCAGAGGAAAGATGATGTGGTACTGGCATACATGTCAACAGAACAGAATCCAGAGTCCAGAAACTAACACATACATCTGTGATCAGATGATTTGGAAAAGAAAGCAGAGGGTATTGGTACATTCTTCCGCACACAGTGGTCTTGGGACCAGAGTACCACTGCAGATGCCAGAAGCAGGAATGATCCCTATGCAAGAAGGTGAAACTGTGCCATTTATTTATTTATTTAGTTACTTACTTACTTACTTATTTTGTGGTACTGAGGATTGAACCCAGGGGTGTTCTACCTCTGAGCCACACCCCCAACCTAGTTTTTCTTTCTCTCTCTTTTTTTTTTTTTTTGTGGTACTGGAGATTGAACCTAGGAGCAGGGCATTCTATCTCCGAGCTACACCCCCAGCACCAGTTTTTATTTTTATTTGGAAAAAGGGTCTCGCTAGGTTGATGAGTCTCACTACTTGCTGAGGCTGTCATCGAACCTGCGATCCTCCTGTCTCAGCCTCCCAAGTACTGGGATTACAGGTGTACACCACCATGTCTGGCTAAACTATGCCTTTTAAAACCTGTGTGTGTGTGTGTGTGTGTGTGTGTGTGTGTGTGTGTGTGTTACTAGGAATTGAACCCAGGGGAATTCTACCTCCAAGCTACACCTCCAGCCCTATATTATTTTTTTAATTTTGAAACAGGGTCTCGCTAAGTTGAAGAAGACCTCATTAGGTTGTTGAGGCTGGCTGCAAACCTGTGATCCTCATGTCTGAGCCTCCCAAAGTACTGGGATTACAGGCATGTGTCACCACTTCTGGCACTTTTAAAACCTTTATGTGAGCCAGGAGTGGTGGCACACACTTGTAATCCCAGTACTTGGGAGGCTGAGACAGGAGGATCGCAGGTTCAAGGACAGCCTCAGCAAGTAGTGAGACTCATCAACCTAGGGAGATCCTGTTTCAAACGAAACATAAAATAGGGCTGGGGGAGTAGCTCAGAGGTAGAATATACCTGAGTTCAATCCCCAGTACCACACACACACACAAACCCTTTATGTGTGAATTTTTAAGTGCCTGAGGTGTAGGTTGTGCCTCCACCCCATGTAGCAAAATGGGGTAAACAGTGAACATAGCTATAAGGCCTCATGGTGGGGAGAGCCCATTCTCTGTACCTTTATAACCTGACCCTGTATGAATGGGAGTGGACTAAGAGGGGTAAATTGCTATGATGATACTGCTGACATCAGTCTAGACCAACACAGTGGCCAAACCTAACATCCCTTCCAAAGATGGAAACATTTGGGTAAAAATCAGATAGCCAAGCCAGGCGTGGTGGCGCACGCTTGTAATCCCAGTACTTTGGGAAGCGGAGACCGGAGGATCTGGGTTTGCGGCCAGCCTCAGCTCGCGTTCTCTCTCTCTCTCTCTCTCTCTCTCTCTCTCTCTTTCTCTCTCTCTACCTAGTGAGGCCCTCCGCAACTTCGTGAGATCCAGTTTCAAAATAAAGTATGAAAAAATAGGGCCGGGGGTGTAGCGCAGAGGTAGAACGCCC
>PVJS01043195.1:0-17167 GCA_004027185.1 Glis glis | reverse complement strand
TGGGCAGAGGCATGTGTAGGATTAGTAAAAGTTCTAAGTAAAAAACATGTGAGCCAAGTGTGGTGGCACACACCTGTAATCCCAGTACTTGAGAGGCTGAGACAGAAGGATTGATTGCACATTGTATGCCGCTGGGTTCAATCCCCAGTACAACACACACACACACACACACTCACACACACACACACACACACACACACACACACACACACACACACCATGTGTGCAGGGTGGGTAGGTTGGAAAAGAGATCTCTTTCTGACTGGAAAATCTAGGATGGCCTCACTGGGGAGGAAACACTTGTGTTAAATATACAAACATTGGAGTTTGATCTGCTGAAATCATGGGAAGGGTATTCTAAGAAGAAACAATGTAGACGATTCTAACATTCAAATAGGGACTCACTTCACTAGACCTTACTCTGCTGGGCACTGTTCTGAGCTCCTCACATAGGTGCAAGAAATGAATCCTTAAAACAGTCTAGCGAGATGGGTCCCAGTTTGGTACCCATTTTACAGATGAGGAAACAGAGGCACAGAAGTGTTAAATTATGGTTGTAGGATCTTGGAGGGAGGACATGGCTAACACTGAGATTCAAACCTAGGGTGTCTGGCTCTAGAGTCAAGCTCTTACCCTCTCAGAAGCTTTATAAAGTGGAGAAACTGCAGGCTATAGGTAAGGAGAGGTGGAAAGCTTCAGAGGTAACCCATGAAAGATCAGCCTGTGCTGCAAGGTGGCAGTCCATGGACACTAAGTGAAGGCCTGAGAACTCACCAGAGGGACCTGGAAGCCACTAGACACATTTTCAGAAAAGGAGTGACACGCTATGCCTGCTGTCTTAGGAAGATACCTCTAGTGGGGACAAGAAGACTGAATTTGAGAGGTGAGATAAGGATGATGCAGCGGCCAGTTAGGAGATGCCGAGGGTCAGGATTAAAGCAGACAATGGGGCTGGAGTAGTGGTACAAGCCTGTAATACCAGTACTTGGGAGGCTGAGACAGGAGAATTGCAGGTTCAACGCCAGTCTCAGCAACTTAGCAAGACCCTGTTTCAAAATAAAACATAAAAATAGGGCTAGGGTGTAGAGCACCCCTGTGTCCAACCCCCAGTACCAATGTGGGGCTTGGGGAAGCAGACAATGGGAATGACAGTGTCTTTGCAGATGAAAAACCACCTTCGATTTATTTCCACTTTGTAGTCAGGTCCCTTTGGAAAGTGAATGATAAAGACTGAGGGGCTAGCCTGAAAACAGAGGACTACCAGCAGGAGTTGTCATCTGCCAGCAGCCCCTGTCCTCTTCTTGACGCCACTGATTATCTGATTTTCAGAACAATTCTGTCCCATCTGTCAGGTGGGGCACCCTTTCCCAACACCTTCCCTTCTCCAACTTTGAAGCTAGACTCCTGATGATTCTGTGCTCTAAGTGCCTAAGAAAGTGTTTTGGCACACCACAGGGCACAGCAAAACCGAAAGCAAGGAGCAGTTTTGGCCCTTCCAGATCAGGGTATGTGGGAAGCGGTTTGGACAATTCCTGGGGCTTTGGATGCAGACGACGCTGAGCCAGGCCCAGTTTGCTCTGCTCCATTTGTAATTTCCTCACACTGTAAATCGCAGACATTATAGCCGGGCACTCTCTTTATGGCTTACTTTCATCTTGAAATGTTCCCGTGCTACATTTTCATGTAACTTATGCACCTCAAATGTTGTAAAAACTGCCGTAAAAGTCAATATAAATGCAATAATGTCATGTCAGTCAAAGGCAGCGGAGCAGCCCTTTTGAGCAAACAATTGGGAAACTAGAGGGAAAACTCAATTGCTCCATGTTGCAAATTGATTAAAGATATGAATCAGAAAATTAAAGGGCTTTTGGAGTTTAGGTTATTACTAACTGCTTTACTTTATGGAGCAATTACTTTGATTCTATCTCGAGTCCAGTAAAGTGACTGCCGGCATATGGTGAGATGGCTCCCTGTGTCTTTCTTATTAATGTGAATTACTCAAGATGAGGCTAAATGAATGCATACATACATCTTAGCCACATGAATTCATTTAAGAGAACTGTAAAGAAATAAATTATACTTATGATGACATACCTGTTATCTTACACCTATATAGGGTTCTCATCAACCATGAGGACCAATCCTACTTTCAAAGAATGAGATGTTGCAACAGCCAAGCTCATGCTTAGTTTATGTATATTTAGGCTATGTTGGAAGAACAGAGAAGGATGGGGTTTCATTAGCACAGGCTGATTTGTGCTACCACCGGATCTGACCTACAGAGCTAAGTACTGAGATGACATCCTCATCTGATTGTCTCAGAAAGACAATTGTCTTTGAAAGTCCACAAATAGATAGCCATTCCTTTAGAGCTTAAACCTTTTTGTACTGAGCTCCTTGTATAAGTGTCATTGGATCGAATAAACTTGAGCTCAGAAAAAAAAAAAACACCTTAGCAATAATTAATTTGGCCCTTTGGGCTTTGGCAGCCAGGAAGCTAAGAGCTAAATTTAATATTCAGTTGTAGTAATTACCCTGTGCTGAATTCCTGGCCTAGCATGGGGCCCAGCACATTCAGTGGGTGCTCAGGGAAGGAAAGCTAAAAAGAGGAATGAGAGATAATGAATAACAGTCGTGTTTATTATTGCTTGCTGTGAGTGAGAGCTTACACGTGTGCCAAGAGCTTCACCAACGTACCATAATTAATCCCAACAATAGTCTTCTCTGCTATTTCCAGGACCATTTTACAGATGAGGAAGCAGGCTCAGAGTAGTTAAGTGACTTGCCCATGTATACCCAGCTTGGATTTAAAGCAGGTCTCTATGACCTCTGAACCTGCTCTCTGAGCTCCCATTAAATAGGGATGATCACAGAAGGGGACAAAAGAGAGGTCTTCAAAAAGGTTTGAATTAGGGAACTGGGAATTCCCTGAGAGTTAATTTAGAAATACATGATGTATCAGAACAGATATTAGCTGTCCCTTGTAGAGAGGAAAGTTTCCAAACAATTAAGTCTTAATTATAAATGGATTAGAAGTTTGAAGTTGTCTTTAGGAAAAATGAATCTGGCAGAAGGAGCATTGTTTAGCAATAGATGCACAGAACAAATGAGAATCAGATGATATGGTTAGTGCCCACCTGGAAGTGTCCCAGAGACTTGGAACCATAGCTTTGCACATCACAGTCCTATCGTTGTCTGAATCTAAAGCAATTACCTGTCCCTTGTTCTGATCCTGTGCTTCTGAGCCGCCTTCTCATTGGGCATCCCAAGTATGTCTGTCTACAGGTAGAAATTTGCTACCCGTATGCAATCTGATTGGCCCAGGAGTTATGGTATTTGGGGTAAATTCATTAATGAGCAGTCTGATTTTATGCGATGTCTCTGAGGTTAATTGGAGACTATTTATAGCTAGTTTACTCATTCTTGAGGGTTGATCAAATCTGGTTTCTGATTCTGCCGGGCTGAAAAGCAGATTCTGGAATGCAAAGTTCACCAAGGTTAGGCAGCAAGCCTTAAAAGATTCCAGGCAGCCCAACAATCTGGCCCTTCCTTAATATCTGGGTCCCCATTCATTCAAATTTTTACAAATTATTTGCTCTCCTTTCTTTTGCAATGACTATGAGTCTTCTGGTCATTATTTTATTTGTTTATCTTTAGATATGCTTTATGAATAATTTATTTCAAGATTTTTATTTTATTTTATTTTTGCGGTACCGGGGATTGAACCCAGGGGCATTCTACCTCTGGGCTACACCCCCAACCCTATTTTTTATTCTTTATTTTGAAACAGAGTCTCACTAAGTTGTGGAGGGCCTCACTAAGTAGCTGAGGCTGGCCGCAAACCCAGATCCTCCGGTCTCAGCTTCCTAAGTATAGGGATTACAAGCGTGCGCCACCATGCCCGGTTATTTCAGGATTTTTTAAGCTAGTATGTTTGACATAAACAGATATGTCTACATGGGAAAAGCCCAAATCAGTAAGTCCATTAGTGGGGATAGAAGGAGAGAGATTATATATCACCCTGCTATGCTCAGGTCCCTGAAGGAATAAGATACAGGGAACTTAGGGTGCAAAGAAGAAGGAATAATCAGAAAGACAGTTCCAAATACTCTCTCAAAATTTTTACCAAAGAAAGATCCTGTTGTCCTACATCTATTCATTCATCCATTCATCCGTCCACACTTTCATTCATTCATTCATTCATTCTAACCAATTTTAATAATCAGTCATGTCAGACACTGTTGAGCCTGGCAATGTAGGTAGAAGTTTTATGTGTAGGTGTTAGACATCCCAACCCTATTTCCTTCCAATTTAAGTAGGCCCAATATAAAATCTATATTCAAATATAAGATAAATTCCAAGGCTATATCAACACTGTAAGCAAAATTATCACTTTAAGGGTTGTTTAAACAGTAAATTCCCTAGTATGTTTAAAATTTGATTCTCTCTTTAGAAAATTTCATTTACATACATTTTCTACAAACTCATCCATTGTATAAAAAGATACAGTGACTAAAATTGAGCAAGCAATGCAAAAGACATAGAGTAATGTAATAGCATATGGCCTCCTTTAATGGATTGTGGAGGCCTATAATCCATGACCTAAACATTCTCAAATTCTGGCCTCATTTACTTATTTGTCTTAAGACTTAAATGTGTGAGAGAGATTTGCTTTACGAGTACTTGTGTATTGCTCTGATAAACATGTATAACTTTGTCTATTCCATACTTCTTCTAGGAATACCTCTCTGCCCTGCTTCCTCAGTAGATCAAATAGAATCCCAGCAAAGGGGCCTCCTTATAAAACTTTACTCTCTGATCTCAGGTGGTTGTTTTGCTAACATGGGCCTGACTTATATTAACACAATCAAAGCACTTCCTCAGCATTTATGACCTCTATCTCCAACAGAGGATAAACTCTCTGGACATGTGATACACGGCTCTGGAGTTGTCAGCAACCATGTCCACCATCATAAAAGAAGCCAATGTATGGGAGGAGAGATGGAGCTGACTCAAACATGAGTGTAAATGAAAGAGGGAGAGGAAGAAGATGGGGGTAGAATTATAATTCCTAATCCCTAGCAAACCCAGAACATCCATGCCCTTCCAGCATCAAGTTGAGCTAGTAAATTCCCTTTGTGCCTAAACTAGCTCAGTGAGGTTCTGGGGGTTTATATTCAATAGTTAATTGAAAAGCTGGTAGCAAGATGGTCTAGATTATTTATGCACTAAATGTTTAGCTGGCAGGGGTCACTGCATTTAAAAGGATCGGGATGCAATGAAAAAGAAACACCCTCCCCCAGTTTTGCCAAGGATAAACTTTGCCCTGCAAAAGAAAGCTCCTCTATCACTGAAAAAGAAGGCCTTAGCCATGGTCAAACCCATTTTATCCTAACATAATAAATTTGGGATACTTTGATTTGATTTTTATTTCTTATCTTCTTGAAATGTTCTGAGATCCATGAAAGGTACTAGTCCTCACAGCAAGGCCCTGATCTCAGGGAGAAAGGGATTTGAGCTTTATTATTCTTATCCTGGTGAGAAACTGGAGGACTTGGCCTGATCCACCCAGAGATCTCAGTCTTCATAAGACCCCTGGTCGGCAGAATGTGGGATTAAAAAAAAATGGTTGAGCTTGTCCAAACAAAGTCTCAATTTCCCGACAAGCAATTGGAACTTGGGGTTACGTGTTGAGGTAGACTGCAGACTCTTTTAATGGCATTCAGAGACATGGTTCTCCAACCAATTGGCATTCAGGAAATGTTTATCAGTTCTGACAGCCACAAGTTCCACCCTGGCCAATTTTAGCTCCTATAACTGGAAATGACTTAGATGTTTGAAATTCTGTAAAACACAGGCTAGTTTTGAAATGGAGCCACAGAATTACAATGGTATTCTGGCTTAGCTTTTAGGCAATTTAGGTCAAAATCCTCTCTCTTCTGAATAAAGGAAAGTTTCCCTGAAAGGACCGGTGATAAATTTTCAATAAATCTGCTGGGTGGCGGGAAATGAGAGATGAATTTTTTAAATGATTTATGAACCTGAGTGAAATGATATTTTCATTGCTGTCCACTTTCCATAATTTTTCTCTTTTAAATTCCCTTTAGTGTCTTTTCAAGGAAATATAAATAAGGATGCAGCATCCTTTGGGGGATGCCTCCAAGAGAGAGAACACAGGAAAAAATATATGTATATGCATGTCTGTTCATGTGTGTGAGCAACTTTGCTTAGGAACAGCTGATAACTCTGTTTACAAGTATGCTTGTTATCAATAGAGAATGAGTTATTTTATTTAAGTACTTTTTTGAGATATTTCCTTCTTAAAGGAATATTTTACAGCATTTTTACATTTATTTTTACCACTTAATAACCTCAATGCTTTAGGGACTTTAAATAAAAATGTTTTGCATGTTTTTTCTTAACTAGCAGGGAAGCAATTTTCACTCATTCATTCACTAACTCAGCCACATTTTTATTTTATTATATTTGGACATATCTACTCCCTGTAATACCCTGAAAGGATACTAAGGATGTAGTCAGTGCTACAAGTTTAGTTCCCATCTGCCTTGCATGTATACATAAGGGTGGGATACTGTTAACTCTGCACCTGTATTCATACGTGCTTAAGATTCATTGAGTACTGTTTGAGTTTGTGATATTTGTCTTCCCAGCATTGTTTTTTTTAATCTCAAAAATTCTTGAAACAAACATTAGAACACTCATGTGAAAAAGACATAACTAGTCTCAGAGAGGTGCAGTAACTGGCCTGCGTATCAGAGAATGTGTGATCACCTGACCTCTCTGGTATTTGTTTCCTGCTCTGTCCAGTGAACACTCCCCCCTTCCTCCAGCTGCAACACTGTGCAACAATGATTTCATAATGGGTTTTGAAAATGCTGAATTCATTCCATGAATAGGAGTCATGGACTAAATACCACCAGGCCTAATAACCACCAGAAGGAAAGAAGGATCCTCACTCAAGCCAGACCCTGGATTTGAGATGGAAGAAAATGGAATGCAAACCCACATGGAAATTCCAATAGTGCGATTTACCAAAGGGCACTAATGACACTATAGAGTGTGGTCACTATAAAGAAATCAGTGACTAAAATTAACAGTAGGCACTTAAAAAGGTCCTAGTGAGCATCTCTGTTAATGTTTTTCAGTTCAGAACATTAGTTCCAGTTTGAGTTTTTGAAGTTTAGATCACGAGCACCTTTGGCAAACACCCACACATGTGTGCACACGTTTGAGAGTATATTTTGAATTATCTCTTACTTGATTCTTCAATCTTGTTTTGTTCCATGACTTTATTTTTTTTTATTTTATTTTTGTGGAACTGGGGATTGAGCCCAAGGACATTCCACCTCTGAGCTACACCCCCAATCCTATTCTATATTTTGAAATAGGGTCTTGCTAAACTGTGGAGGGCCTCACTAAGTTGCTACGAACCTGTGATCCTCCTGTCTGAGCCTCCCAATTACTGGGATTACAGGCATGTGCCACTGCGCCCAGCCATGACCACTCTAAAATGCTTGATTATCATAGGAGCCTACTTCTGTTCCCCTTTGTTTATTTTTTCCCCTTTGTTTATTTTTTCTTTCTTTTTTGGGGGGTACTGGGATTGAACCAAGGAGCATTCTACCTCCAAGCTACACCCTCAGCCCTTTTTACATTTTTATTTTGAAACAGAGTCTCCCTAAGTTGCTGAGGCTATCCTCAAACCTGCAATCCTCTTGTCTCAGCCCCCCAAGTACTGGAATTACAGGCATGTGCCACTGTGCCCAGCTATTTTTCTCTTATATTATACTCTTCCTTCTCATTTATTCTCTCCTTCCCTTGCCTTATTTTATCTATGACTCTTGGTTATTCTCTCACCCAGAGTTTTTCTTCTCCATTCTTTCAGTACTCATTTCTCTTTCTTTCTATTTTATAAATATATTTATGAGTTTCTTTGTCTCCAATGCACAAGGTGGAGTTAGCTAGGGTAGATCAGGACTTTTTATGAGAAGTTTTCTACACAATACTGGCCTGGGGTTGAGAAGTGACACAGGAATTCAAAAGGGCTGGCTGCCGCTGTACTTGTCACAAAAACCTTGTTCTACAATTATATCTTCTGGTTGGTTGCTTTATTTTTGGCCCTGACACGTCTTAGGGAAGAAAGAAGTGTTATCTTTATAGATCTGTTTCGCTGAATTGAAAGCAGTTGTGAACATTACTGGATACTTTGAAGATGAGATGCGTAAGGCAAGTGAACTGGGAAAACATGTGAGTCCCACCAGAATTAACATCCATGACTCTCCAGAAAGAAGTAGAAGGTCGCTGCAGAGAGAGGTTCCATAGGAAGCTCCAGGAGGTGAAGGAAAATAAATGGTCATGTCTCTTGGAGATGAGCTTCCCTTTCTTCCTTTTGTTTGTCTCTTATCCTCTCTGTTCTTTCTCTTCTTTCTTTCTTTCTTTCTTTCTTTCTTTCTTTCTTTCTTTCTTTCTCTCTCTCTCTCTCTCTCTCTCTCTCTCTCTCTCACACACACACACACACAGACACACACATACACACACCCTCCCCCATTTATACACCTAATTTTGAAAAAAAATCTCATTATGTACTTCTGTTGTACGCCCTTGATTTAGAACCATTGTCCTTGACCTAAAACCTTTATCACAGTACCTTGCACACAAGTAAGAAGTTCAAGCAATGTGTGCATAAAAGAAATAACAGTCAACTTGATGTGAAGAAAGAACCTAGGATTGGGGTCAAGACTTTGGACTCAGTTCTGGCTCTTCCAGTAACTAACCAACAACCCAAATAAAACTGCTTAACCCTGCAGGACTTTAACTTTCTTTCTATAAACAAAGAGTAGGGAGTGCAGGTGGACTAGATGATCTCTTTTAAAAATATTGTTGCATTATAATTATACATAATAGTGGGATTGGTTATGACATGTCTGTACCTGCACATAACACAATTTGGTCAATTTCAATCCCCAATACCCCCCTTTCCCTCCCTTCCTCCCTCCCCCGATCCCTTTCCTTTATTCTACTGGTCTCCCTTCTATTCAAGCTGAAATTCCAAGATCATAGTGTTGACAGTATTGTTTCTTCTGAGGCCTCTCTGGTCGGCTTGCAGATAGCCATTTTATCTCTATGTCTTCACATGATTGTCCCTCTGTATCTGTGCTCTAATCTCTTCCTCCCTGTAAAGACACTAGGCACACTGGACAGGGCCCACTCTAATGACTTCATTTTGATTTAATTACTTCTTTAAAGACCCTCTTTTTAAGTGCAGGCACATTCTGGGACTTAAACATATGAATTTTGGGGAGATAGGATTTAGCTCGTGATATCTAGTGAATAGAGTATCATGCAAATAGCCTCCAGTTAACAGTGATGGCCGTCTCTCCTGGTCTGGAGCTAATGAAACAGAAAAACATTAGCTGGTAGAACATCAAAATCATGGTGGAGGAAACATACATTTCTTCAGTCCTTTGCTTTACTGCAACAATATATCTGGGAAGACACAGTTACTGATAAAAGCCATTTCAAAAATAGAAAGTCTTTGGTCCCCATCAAACCAAGGATGCACTGAGTCTCATGCCAAGCTCTGAGTTGGACAGACTTTACCCTGTGAACAGCTATAACAGATCCATGGACTAGTTTTATTCACGAAGAATCCCAGGAGTCAATTCTATCATAAGAAAAGATTTGAAATTTATTTTCACTTAAGGTTGAAATATTAGAGATGAGGACGGGACCACAGAATTTTGAAAGCATATAGGAGCCTTAGAGATACATGTGACTCATAGAATATTTCTATTGGACAATGCTGTCCTACACATTTTGCTAAATGTGATCTGCAAACTGGGCTCTGAATTTCCAGTTAGCTCATGCAAAGAAGGAAGTGTGCCTGGGCAATTTAGTGAGACTTTCTATCCAAAAATAAAAAGGACTAGGAGTGTAGCTTAGTGGTAGAATGCCCCTGTGATCAATCTCAAACATACACACACACACACACACACACACACACACACACACACACACGGAAGTGTATATACAGGGTAGATAAGATCAAAACAAATCAGTAAAAGAAAGAAAAGAAAAATTATATCTGTGTTTCCTTGACTTTTTGCATTTTCCCACCAACACATTTGAAGAGGGGTATTTCTTTAAGTTTTCTAATTTTTGCTTTGCCAGATATAGACATTTAAAAACACAAAGAATATGTAAACAACAAAATGTTTGAAGGATATAATTCAGACCAAAAAGAGTCGTTTAAGTTGAATCTTCAGCTTTAACAAGCAAACAAAATAAAACAAAATTTCTTCACTTACACACCTTGCCTCATTGTGACAAGAACTTAGACATCAGGAGCATCTATGAACTGATGTTTGTGACCCACAGGATTCTAGATCAATGTTGTTCAAACTTAAGAAAGTTCAGACTCTCCATAAACCTGATTTGAGAAATGTTATAAACGAAATGAAATGTTTTCACTTTGTGTTTTATCTTGGTACCAACATACTCTGGCAATGTTGACAACATGGAATTCTTTTTTATACTTTTATTGGTGCATTGTATGCACCAATATTACATCATTGTAATGTTCAAAGTGATACAAACATATATGCACAAATCATTTAGTATATTTTCTTCCCCCTTCTCCATCCTCATATGTACTAGTGAGATTGATAGTGATACCTTAACTTATGGACATAGCATTATTTGACCTGTTTCCTTCCTCACTCCTCCTCCCCCCCCCACCTCCCTCACCCAATCTTTTTCCACTATTCTATTGGTCTCTCTCCTCATTTATCTTCAATATCTTTCAAAAATAATTAAAGTCAGAATACTATAGTGATACATGCATATCCATGTTGATAGCAGCACAATTCACAATAGCCAAATTATGGAATAAACCTAGGTGATGGTCACCAGATAAATGGATAAAGAAAATGTGGTATATACACACTTTGGAATTTTAGTCAGCCATAAAGAAGAAGAAAATTATGTCATTTGCAGGAAAATGGATTGGACTAGAGAATATTATGATGAGTGAGATCAACCAGTCTCAGAAACATGGAATTCTCTTTAAAGATAAGAGGGCTCAGTGGAGGATGTCACAGAAAGTAGAAAGTATGAAAAACCCGGGCATGGTGGTGCACGCTTATAATCCCAGTACTTGGGAGGCTGAGACCGGAGGATCCGGGTTCACGTCCAGCCTCAGCTACTTAGTGAGGCCCTCCTCAACTTAGTGAGACCCTGTTTCAAAATAAAAGACAAAAAATAGGGCTGGGGGTGTAGCTTGGAAGTAGAATGCCCCTGGGTTCAATCCCCAGTACCACAAAAAAAAGGAAACTAGAAAGTATGATAAAGCTGTAATACAGCAAAAGTCACATAAATTACATGCTTCCTCTAATTATATATTTAAATGCTAGATTTGAACATTTCTATAGATAGGCCAACATAAGGAAAGTCATTCAAAAAAGACAGGAGTTACGCTGGTCAGGAAACAAATCAATGACTAATAAAACAAAAAAGACTGAGTCCTTTTATCTAACAGTCTTTTTCTGCTTCAGGCTGAAATCCCTGCCTCTAACTCCACATTCTTTGGCTTAAACATCAGAATCAGCTGGAAGACTTGTTAAAATCAGTTTTTTGGTATTTACATTCTGATGGTGGGGCCCAAGGATGTGTGTGGTTACTGTGTTCCCAGGTGAAGCTGCTGCTGCTGGCAGGAGCGCCACACTTTGAGAACAACACAGTCTGATAAAGGCACATCTCCATGGCCCAGTATTGAGAGGCAGGAAAGAGCCAGCGTCAGATCAACAGCACAATGGGAGAAGATTAAACGCAGACCAAGAAGCCACTCAAAGAGAGTTCCGAGATCTGTGAGGGAATTGAACAGATCACTTTTACATAATACTTCTTAAAATAGTTGCTATCTGAATTATGCTGGATGCTTTGAAAACAGGCATTCATTATAACTTTAAAAGTCAAGTGACTGCAAAAAAATCTTAATTTGAAAGCACAGAGCCCAGGCACTTTAAAATTTGGTGAACACATATGATTTTTCACCAGCAGCTGTTAGGAAGATAATTAAGGATTAAAATTTTATTTAATTATTTTCAGATATGAATAAACTTCCTATCTCCCACACCACCACCCCAAATCATTTGAAAGATGGAACTGAATCCCAGGCTCCAAATCTTATCTTTAGAGAACAAACAAATTTACTTCAATTTTGTAAACTCATTAAAGTGATTTAAGAAATATTTTATTTAATTCCTATTTCCAAAATTAAATTTTCATAGTGGATAGGTTTTTTTTATCATAGAATTCTTTTCATGTGCCTAAATAGGTAATGAAATTCTACTCTGTGCCTAAAAAGAAATCTGAGCAAATTGTATCTTATTTGAATCCAAGATTTGTTAGAAATTAGTGGAAGCCAACACTATTAGGAAGTTAAGAGGTTTTGTAGCAGAATTACAAAATGCTAGAAGGGGCCATAGAGCTCATCTACTCCCACAGCTTCATTTCAAGGTGGGAACTCCAAGGTCTCGGTAGGATCTGTGTGCCTAACCTCACAGCCAGGCAGTGTAATTCCTTGGGAATAGGACACAGGCTATCTCATTTCCAGCTAGCCATGTTACTTCCTCAAAGAACCAAAAGAAACCTGGTGCTGTTAGCTGGACACGTTGTCACATCCTGACTCTGTTTTTAATTCAAAATCCTGGCTTCCTGGAGAGAGATACAGAACACAGAAAAGCTTGCAAGAGACCTGAAAACAGGGCCTGGGCTTGTGTCACTCATTCAGCATCTCTTGCCCAGAGCTGGGTATCTAACATGTTGGAGGTCACAGACATATTTTAATCAAATGAGCTGAGATGCTTAAAATTTGGAAAGTGGCCGTGAGGGGAGGAGAAGAGAGGTTCAAATACAAACCATCCAACAGCATAATATGGTAGAGATTTTGTTTCCATCTACTGTGAAACACTGGACTATTTTAATCTTTGAAGACCTAAAGGCAGCTGACCATATTTCGCTTTTTCTCTGGGAACAAACTATACCCTTTTGCCTCTCCCTTGGAGGAGAAAAATATCCCTATTGGAGTCTTAATACCAGCACTCTCTGTGAAAATAAAGGTGGGATCTGTGCTGTCCATATGGGTCAGGGTTTCAGTCTGCAGCAGGCTGGGGTGGGCCTTATTCTTCTTGTTTTCCATGGCTGCCCCCAAAAGGCCGGTGATCCGGGCAGCCTGGCCCTGCCAAACCAAAGGGAAGGGCTTCCCACTGCTTCCCCAGGGCAGGCCTGGGCAGCCGCTCCAATTGATTCCAGCTGTGAGTGCCATGCTGGCCAAACTGCATTAGCAATGCTATCTGAAGGGAGATCTTCGTACATCTCCATACATCCATACATCCATCTCCACATCTCCATACATCCATCTCCACATCTCCATACATCCATCTCCACATCTCCATACATCCATAAATCCATTGCATCTTGCCGATTCTCTCATACTTCCTTTTCCCACTTTCCTTCTCTCACTTCTTTTCCCATTCCCCCTCTCCTCTTTTCATCTTTCTCATTTCCCCTTCCACTTCGCTGCCCACTCACCTCTCTCTGCCTCTTTTTCAGCTCTCTTTTTAGACCCAGCCAACCTTTCTCTCTCTCCTACTTGGCACCCTTTGGCGCTCAGCTCCAATGACGTTTCTCTTCCCATCTCTGACTCACATCACCTCTAGCATCACACCAGAGTTAAGTGGTCATCCTTGCTCCTGTAAAATACAGAGATCTTGATTTTGCCCAAGCTGCAAACAGGATCGAGAAAGCTGGTACTTAACTGCACAGGCTTTTGTAGCCAAAAAGGAAGAGCACATTTGTGTGTGTTTAAGCAGCTTTGTCTGGGGTTTCATTGTCCAGCATTCAAGAGCAGATCCTTAATATGCTGGAGAATCACAGATGAATAGTCAATTTGCTCTAAAAGACTCTTGATTTAAGCCTTCTGAGAGCTCTACCTCTGGCCGTGGTTTTGGAAAGTGATTGCCTGTCATCTCAACCGTTAGCGTAAACAGCGGGTCTGCTCAGCATCACATGTTTATTTTCCACAGTGGCATTTGGTAGGTCACGTGGTGGCCATTTAATTTCCACAACTGACATTCCACAGGTCTGAGATTTCATTCCTCTGGGAGTATTTCAAATACTTGTGGTTTTAACTAGGAGGAAAATACATATATATATTTTAAAAAGAAATACATATGCCACCAGCCCCAGATCTCTGGTCTAAGGTGTCTCTGGCAAAATTTTGTGGACAGCTCCTCAGCCTTTAACTCTCAAGTACCTGCAGACACAGGACTCTCAGAGAGGGGAGAAAGCCCGGACATATGATTTCCAGAGATCTTAAAAGACTAAGCTCTTTGAACTGACTTCAACATTTTATACTTGAGGCACTCATTTTACTTTTAATTCCTGACTCTTGGGTTGTTCTCACCCAAGGAAGAACAGGAAGATGGTTCTATCCTGGGTTACAGGACTCTCTATGCTGGAAGAGCCTCATCAAATGTCCACCCCTATCTTCCAGAGCCCTTGTTTTTTCCTTGGTAGAGGAATTGGTAGTAGCTGGGTGTGGTGGTGCACACTTGTAATCCCAGTACTTGGGAGACTGAGACAGGAGGATTTCAGGTTTGTGGCCAGCTTTGGTAACTTGTGAGTCCCTCTGAAACTTAGTGAAACCCCTTTTTCAAACTAAAAAATAAAATAGGGCAGGGGATACAGCTCAGAGTTAGACTGCCCCTGGGTTCAATCTCCAGTACCACAAAAACAAACAAACAAACAAACAAACAAACAAACAAATAAACGAATACTAAAGAATAAACTGATCATAACAACAATCTAAAATTTCCTAGTTAGATTTCAGATTGTAGAGAAGAAAGAATAGAATTCTTATTGAAGGACATGGATTGTTAATGCTGCCCTGGGAATTAAAATGAAGGGACAGAAATAGATAAACTATGGCTGCTAAGTAGAAATGTGTCAATGACAGGACCGACCCAAAGCCAAATCATGAGAAAAGAAATAAGATTACTCGGCATCACCTCCATTTCAACCACCTCTGGCCACCTCTTTCAATTCCAGTGGAACTTGCCATCTTGCTATGGTCTTCCAACTGCCTGAGAGCTCCCTATAGGTGTTTACTGTGGGAGCTGAGAGTGGCTTTCTGTGTCCTGCTCTTCTGTGACCCTTATGAGTCCAACGCCTGGTTCCCTCTTGGCCTGTTATCAGCTAAGGAAGGTAAACTCAATTATGTGAAAGCATCCTAGCTGATCATGCTTTTGTGTTGCTCCTCTGATTTACTAATTTCATTTTAACAAAGGCCAGCTTACCAATTATAGAACTATCATTAAAACACATCCTGGAAGGTTCAAGAACAACAGGAAACTTTCTATCACTAGTTGATTACTGAAATAACCTAATGATTAGCAGTTTTTACATCTCAATACTACTCTTCTTGACTGTCTAGGAAAACAAAGGGGGAAAGGTTAAACTGCAGGTCTATTATGAATTAGGGCTTTGGAATGTCTCAGCACAGGCAAGGCCCTGAAAGGTCACCTAAACATCATATACACCCTGGTGTCCCTCAAAACCCGGGACCCAGGAGGGCCACTTCAGCTAGTCAGACCCATGGAATGGCTATAGCTTATCCTTTTCCATGAACCCGTGTTGCTGTTATCTTTAGATTATGTTTCAGTGTGGGAAAATTATATTTGTTTGCATCCCAAGAAATAATACTAGAAATTACATTTTGTCAGATAACTGCTACTTTTGCCTTTTTTCTTGAAACTTGCATCAGTGTCATACATTGACCCTAATTTACAAGATACAAATTCAACTTATGAAATTAATTGTTTCAGGGGTGATGGAGATTGAAGAGTTTTATATAATGTAGTTTTATACGTTGTAGATGAAGCTATTTAGGGAGCTATTCCTAACATTTGTGTTTACCAGTAGATGTGACACATCTATTTTTCTTTCTTTTTTTTTTCTCTTGTGGCACCAGGGACATTCTACTCTGTGCTATACCCCCAGACCTATTTTTTATTGTTTATTTTGAAACTGGGTCTCACTAAGTTGCGGAGGGTCTCACTAAGTAGTTGAGTCTAGCTGTGAACCTGTGTTTTTTTATGTTCATTTATTGGTGCATTGTAATTATACATTTTGATATATGTCAGGGTATGAACATCATACATGCACACATTGCACATTTAGCCCTCCCTATTCCCTCCCCCTTCCCTCCCGTTCATGCTCCGGATAGTGATTGAGTCTTATAGGTTTGTGTATGTACATCATGTGCTATAGTATGTTTCCCTCCACTCCCTCCCAACTCCCTCAGTTAGGTCACCTTCTTTGTCCATCTAAAGATTTCTTCTTCTTCCCTTCTAAGTCCTTTCTACGTACCATTCTATCTAGCTCCCACAGATTAGGGGGAACATCTGATTTTTTACTCTTAGTGACTTACTAATATCGCTTAGCATGATGTTCTCTAGTTCTCTCCATTTCCCTGCAAATGATGTGATTTTGTTCTTCTTTGTGGCTGCGTAAAATTCCATTGTGTACATACCCCATAGTTTTGTGATCCATTCATCTGTTGATGGACACCTTGGCTGGTTCCAAAGTTTGGCAATTGTGAATTGTGCTGCTATAAACATAGATACACATGAATTAGTCTGGTAATTAGGTTTTAGTTCTTTGGGGTAGATGCCTAGAAGTGGTATTGCTGGGTCATACGGTAGGTTCATTCGCATTCTTCTGAGGATCCTCCACACTGTTTTCCAAAGCGGTTGCACTAATTTGCAATTCCACCAACAGTGTAGTAGAGTTACTACTTCTCCACATCCTCGCCAGCATTTGTTGTTGTTTGTGTTTTTAATGATTGCCATTCTAATTGGGGTTAGGTGAAATCTCAGGGTAGTTTTTATTTGCATCTCTCTGATTGCTAATGATGTTGAACATTTTTTCATACATTTATGGGCCATTTGTATTTCTTCTTCTGTGAAGTGTCTATTTAGTTCACTTGCCCATTTTTTGATTGGGTTATTTGTTTTTTTAGTGGTGATTTTTTTAAGTTCTCTGTATATTCTAGATATGAGTCCTCTATCAGAGGGGTAGCTGGCAA
>PVJS01043194.1:0-17168 GCA_004027185.1 Glis glis | reverse complement strand
TTTTTTTTTGTTCCCAATCACTCATGGTTCAAAATCTGGCCACTTTCCATATGCAAGGTGAGCCTGTCTCTGCAAACTAAGTCTTGTCCATTTTAATACAGTTAGACATGTCTTAGTTAATTTAGGGTCTCCTCCATGTAGATGTAGAACAAAGCAGAGTGCATTTCCTACATTTTAGGAAATATCTGATGTTGTCTGACCTATTGCTGGGACTTAAAAAGAAAAAATCATTTCTCCTTTGCAATTGTCTTCTTTAGCCAAAGTTCTTCTGAGAATAGAGGTGGGAAACACTGGGAGGAGAAAAAACAAAACCAAAAACTATTTCTCTTTTTGTAAACTCTAGTAATACAGATTATAATAAATAATGAAGGGGGTATATATATTATGCTTATCATATATTCATATATTAATTCAGTAACTGCTTATTGAATACAAAGTTCTACACAAAGGGTATTCTGTAGGAGAAATGATATGAAGTGAGAAAAGCCTGATTTTACAATATGACTCTGAAGAAAAGTGTGGTGGCACATGCCTGTAACCCCAGTACTGAGGAAGTTGAGACAGGAGGATCACAGGTTCAAGTCCAGCCTTGGCAACTTAGTGAGACCCTATATCAAAATAAAAAATTAAAAGGGATGAGTAGGATGTAGCTCAAAGGTAGAATGCCCCTGGTTTCGATTCCCTGTACCAATGAATGATGGATGGATGGATGAAGTAAATAAATAAAATATGATTCTGCCATTAATTTGCTTTTTGATCTTGTACAAGTTATGTAGTTTTTCTGAGTTTCAGTTACTAGTGTTTAAAGTGGGGCTCATAGAGTTTCTTTTTATGAATGGTAAAGATGCAACAAACCCTGGACATGTGTTCTCCCCTCTTCTCAACCTCTAGCCAGCTAATCATTGTTCAGGCCAACAGAGCCATTCAGTGAAGAACAGGAAGAGACCTTTAAAACCACCTTGTCCATCTCAGTTTGACCATTCTTGTTTTTAAAGTTACATGATAAAACAGAACTTTACATGGGACAGGGTCGCTGCTTGCATTACGTCTATAGGGAGTAGCTTCTGAGAAGAGAAGAAACTGAAGTGTTCTGCATGCTGCCCTGTGCATAACCTAGAGATGCTGGCTGTTTCCTCAGCACCCCTCATCCCCACCCCAGGCTCATGTATTTCTGCCAGCACCCCTTCCTGTCCTTGAGCTTCATGCATCTCTGCCTATGGCCTTGCCAGCCAGCTGGGCTTTTAATTGGTTAAGGAATTCACACTTTGACACAGCCGAAGGACAGCCATTCTGGCATCAGGTCTCAGAGCAACTAGTTAGAAGATCTTGTGATCAGTTTTGCTCTAGCACAGAAGTATGAGACACGTGGCTTCTGGAGGTGTTGCCACAGTTAGAGCAGAGTTCAGCATATGTTTTCTTACAATATTTGTATGGCACGTACGTGCATATATGCATGTAAATTTGAATCTATTACAACATGACCTTTTATTTTTACACTTTTTTTTGTTCTTTGGTAAGATTCAAGATGAATAGCACAGCTGTGGATCATTCCCCTTTGTTCCTTTGTCTCATGATAGGAGCCATTTAACTGAAAGAAAAAAAAATGAAGCTGGATTTATGATTGCCAGTCTGCTTGAGTGGCAATAAATGTCAGCTCGACATTGCTGAGTCATAAACTTTTTGAGTTTGAGCCTGCCCCACTACATCGATCAGCTTGCTACACATGAGCCCCCTATTCGAGAAAGTCGGCTAACCACAAATGGGCATGAAGATCTGAGACTCCAGCTTTCTAGATACATTGGCCTCTTGGTGCTCTAATTTTTCTTTATTGTTCCTGATTAGAACTCTCTATGTCTTTGGTCAGAAATATGCCATATAATTCAAGGAGTTCTGCACATCATGGATGCCAGAGAAGGGAGCACAGAGTTGGTGTGTACCCAGATCCTAATCAGAGCAGTGGACAGGGGGTCCCTGTGAGGCTGGAGCCTGCTCCTGCTCAGTCCTGTTGTGGGCATGGCAGGATCAGGAGGTCCCGGAGCCAACTGGGAGCCTGGCTTGGCCATGACTGATGTGTGAGAATATATCATTGCCCTTTCACGTAGAGCCTAGTACACCTGAGCTATTCAGACTGATATTCAAATACCTGGCTGGGATCTCTGTATACAGCCCTCAACGTGATCCCAGCATATCTGCCGCTCTGCCCAGAACTCTGCTTCTCAGTTTCCGTTCCTGGAGCCCAGAACCCAAATGGAAATGATGTTTATTCCACCAGCTCCCTGGTCTTGGTGGTATGTCCTGATTCCTCCCCTGCAGGGAGAGTGGGTCCTGCTCTCCTGGTAGGCTCCTTGTACCAGCCATTCTTAGCTTAATACTTTTTTTTTTTTTGGTACTGGGGATTGAACCAAGGGGCATACTACCTTCGAGCTACACCCCCAGCCCATTATTTTTTTATTTTGAAACAGGGTCTCACTAAGTTGCTGAAGCCATCCTCAAACCTGTGATCCTCTTGTCTCAGCCTCCCAAGTACTAGGTTTACAGGTGTGCACCACTACGCCCAGCTAGTTTATAACAAACTTCCAGCTGGGAATTTTCTCATCTGTTGGATGGGACTTGGATAGCCCAATGGGGAAAATAACAGGCGTGCATTTATATGTCCTGTACGTGGTTTAAAAAAATCAGTTTCACCATTTCAAGAATATAAAGCGATTAACCATTCATGGTAACTCTCATGAATGCAATTTGGAATTCTGCTTATTAGGATTATCAAGGTACAGTAACAGGAAAGGAATTGAAATTTAGGAGGCTGGGGTTTTAGCCATGCACTACCAGTAGAGAAAGTTGGACTTTTATTTAAAAGTAAGCTACTTTTCTTTCTCCAGGCCCAACTTTTGTGGGTAAAAATAAGGGGTGGGATGGGGGATGGAGTCAACGGTCCCAGCTTCTGTATAAAACCGGAAGTCAATAAAATACTAAAGAAAGCAACTTTGCATTTTACTGTCACACTATAATGAAGTAGTACCTCCTGATTTAGGATTAGTTCAGTATCCAGGAGTGTGAATTAACACAGCTCAGAACAATGAATATGGCCAGATTTCATGAGGGTGACACAATGCCACCTGCTTTATTAAATGGTGTTTTCAGTGTCTTTGCCAAGAGTGCCACACTACCATGAACTCCCAAGGGCAACCGGGGGTTTTCTAGCAATTTAGCCCATGCCCACAGCTGCAGGGGGCGGGGGGTGTGTGTGCTTCTGGTCCCTTCTCCACTCACCACACATGTTATGTGGTCTGATTCATTCACTCTTCATTATTATGAATGTACGATTGTCCAATATGTCCTTGGCTTCCCCTGACATTGGCAAAGACAACTTAGTTTTATAACCAAGTATATTAAGCCATTTTTCAGAATTTTATTGGTACAATGTGATTATACATCATAGTGATATTCAAAGTGATACATTCATATTCACAAGACATTTTGTTGGGGTATTTTCCTTCTAACCCCATCCCACTACCCCCTCCTCTCTCCCTGTATATGCTAGTAAGGTCGGTATTGACACCTTCATATATGGATATAATACTAATTGGTCAGTTTCCTTCCTCAAATCTTATTTTTCCCTTCCCCCCTCCCTCTCCCAAATAAGCCCCTTCCCACTGTTTTATTGGTCTCTCTCCTTATTATCACGAACTCTCTTTTCTTTCCTATTTTCTGTGTAGCTTCCACATATGAAAGAAAGCATGAGATCCTTGACTTTCTGCGACTGGCTGATTTCACTTGGCATAATGTTCTTTAGTTCCATATATTTTCCTTCAAATGAGAACATCTTGTTTTCTCTTTGGGTGGTAGTAAATCTCCATTTGAGTATATACCACATTTTCTTTATCCATTCATCTGTTGACGGACACCTAGGTTGGTTCAATAATTGTGTTCAATAATTGTGAATTGTGCTGCGATAAACATGGGTGTGCATGTATCACTATAGTACTCTAATTTTTTGGAAAGATACTGAGGAGTGGTATATCTGGGTCATCTGGTGGTTCCGTGAAACAATGAAAACAAATAAAGAGTATTGAATCTGAGACCAAATCAATGTGTAGCTCAAGGGCACCGGAAGGAAAGGTCTCATCTCAGCTGTGGTGAGAGACTACATTCTACAGTCCAGATGTCAGTAAAACACAGGTATGCATGTATCTGTCATCCATCCTTAGCAATAACCATCCCATCACCTCCTGCCTCTGCCTGCACAACCCAAACAGACCTCTGTTTCTACCCACCAGCCCTTGAGCCAGAAAAGAAAACAAAAAACAGCACACACCAGAGAGCCAGTGCAGAAGAAAGGAGGCAGCGTTCTATTTAGCCTGGTTGTAGGCATGCTAGAAAAGGTCTATGAGAAATAGAAGAGGCTGGGGCGGTTAGTTCAGACATCAGAAGCTGCAATTGAACGCAGGGCAGGGAAGGGGCACTGCAGTGTTTTATGTCCTTGGGTACAGCACCTGCAGGGCTTGTGCAACCTCCAATTAATCCATTCGAAGCCGACTCACCACTGAGAGATATGAAATCGCTGTCTGCTGTTGTGGAGAACGCCCACTTGATGCTGGATCTCACAAAGGGAACAATGGAGATAAGGCTTTGGAACAGCACAGCACTGAAAAGAATTGCCCAGTAATAACACCAGCCATGCCGGATGAATACTCACTGCAGGGAAAGAACTCCCTTGTGTAATGATGGTTGTTAGAATGGAGAAGGTAAATAATGAGGAGAGTTTAAATTGAATATTTGACAACACTGAAATCTTGTGAGCATGCATTGAATTTTTATGTTTAAAAAAGAGCTTTATTTAAACAGAAGGCCTGCAAAGGCTTAAAAATTTTTCTTTGTATCACTTAGTAGGGGAATTATTTCCTCTGTTCCTCACAGTGGGAAATGACAGATAGTGTCTCCTATGTGGGGGACAAAGTCCCTAGGAAGAGGATGTTTCAGGAGATTACTTAAGCCAATTTGCTTCTAAACTGACAAGATTGGCAAACTGCCCATTATCACATCGGCATATCAAATGGTAATAACGTTCCCTAGGAATATTAAAGCACTGTATTAGCTCTGCAGCTTCTACAAAACTGCTTTGGCTATACAAATTCTCTCCATTGTTGGGAGAGAGGGGAGTAGGGGAAGATGGGAAAGTAGAATTCAGGCAAAATATCACGTCTTCAGGAAGGGGCAGAGTATTAGTTTGCAGAATTTTTTATTTTTATTTGGCTCTGGGTATTGAGCATTCTACCTCTAAGCTATACCCCCAGCCCTTTTTATGTTTTTTTTTAAATTTTGAAACAAGATCTTACTAAGTTACTAAGACTGGCCTCAAACCTGAGATTCTCCTGTTTCAGCCTCCCTGGTACTGGGATTACAGGCATGCCACTGTGCTCAGTTTGCAGGAATTTGTCTAGTAATTTGATATTAGTCTAAAGATACCTTGCACGGTGGTGCACCCCTGTAATCCCAGCTACTCAATCCCCAGTACTACAAAGGTAAATAAATAAAAATAAATAGGATAAATTGAAAACTGCACTTTTCCATGTCACCCAGGGGATAGGCAAAGCATTTGCATGACCCTCTGAGGGCTAGAAAAAGCTTAGCGCCAGAGTTCTAGTTTCAGTTCTGTGACTCTCTGAGGCTTTGGGGAAGGCCCTTTCTGAGCCTCACGTTTCCTTCTGTACAATGTAGGAATGGGCTGAGATGATGCATAAGCTCCCTGTTCTGGTCAATTCATTCCTGTCTGTCCTACCTATTCTCTGAATGTGTCCAGAAAGAAAGAAAGAGAAAGAAAGAAAGAAAGAAAGAAAGAAAGAAAGAAAGAAAGAAAGAAAGAGAGACAGAGAGGGAGGAGGGGAGGGAGGGAGGGAGGGAGGAAGGAAGGAAGGAAGGAAGGAAACATCCAATTGAACCCTGCTCTCTCTGACAGAGATAATTCATTCCAATTAACTTTCTAAGTATGGACACTTTTTCAGAACACGGCCTTTTAGACAAGGAGATGCAGATGGACCCCTGCCCATTCCTGGCCTTAGCTTATCTGCAGTGGAAACCTGACACCCTACAGCCTTGGGATGGTGAGACTTGTCACTCTTGAGTCCTCTGCAGGCGAGATCACCACTGACCTCAACATCACACGTCAGCAGGGACATGGAACAAGCTCAGTCTGAACAGACACTAAGGAGATGGAGTGGGAAGACACACCTTAGTGAGAACTGCCTGAAGGGTCACGAGTGATTTCCAAACAACCTTGCAAACTCAGGTGTGATTCAGAGAGGTACCTCTATCTAGTAGGGCGTGGTCTGGACATGGAAATATGAAGAAAAAAGAGTGACAGGACAAAAGTTGCCAGGAAGACGCTAAAAGGAAAGGGAGTAGAATCTAAGTAAAACACGCATCAGGAGTGGGCAGGATAGCAGGTGAGCCCTCCAGCACATGATGGCTTTTCAGCTAGTAGCTGAGGGAGGGCACCAGAAAGGAGCCGGGTTGTATGAATGCTGGCCACAGGGACTGGATGGCTGCAAACTGCTGGCACCAGACTGAGCAGGTGCTGAGCAAGTGTGAGAGCCAAGAGAGGACACAGATACAGAGACAATGCAGAGCTGGCAGCCAGAAAACAGAACGGAGGACATGACCTCACTGAAGGCGCACAGATGAGCATGTGCCACCCAGAGTAGGGCTCAGAGAGTGGAACCAGTTCCCCTGAACATCCCAGCACAGCGCCAGGTTGCTGGATGCTGCTGTAACTCTGCTTCAGGTTTCTTCACATGTTTCAGAGAGCTTTTGCCCTGGGATTTCCAGGGACCCTGCCTACAGCCGCTTGAGAATGGATCAGGGGCAGATTTCCATTCCAGTCTACCATCATCAGAGTGGACAAGTTAGCAAAGGCCCCAACAAAGATGAGAGGATGGGATTATACAGGAGCTACAGGGCCTGCCTCAGTGGGCCCCAGCAAAGAAATCCCTTGGAGAATTAGGGAGATGGAGACAGCAGTCAAGAGGGAAAGGTGGGTAAAGGCCACCTGTCAGCGTCAGCTTAGGCTCTTCTGTCGACTCCTGCTACCAAAATCTACGCCTGTTTTTGTGGGCAGACGTCTGTGCTATGACAGGTCTTGTTTCAGTGTATTTCAGGAGCTAAAACTGTGCTAATAAATATTCTCACAGGTTAGGGAGAAGGCTGTGTTTGTCGCAAGTTTGAAGTTCTAATTAAAAGCCTGTTTGCTAATCACATAATTGGTATTTGGATTTATGTACATAGAGAAGATACAAGCGCTTCTTATGCCGAGGGACAGATAAAACTGTGCGAGAGTAACGCATAAATGAAGCGCTGTCTATTTGATTAAAGTCCTGCTTTTCACGACAAATAACTTGTGTCAATTTCCTCTGGTCATTTGTGAAATATCCTAGACCAGTCCAAGTGTTTTAAAGTTCCAACCAGTTTTGCACTATCTACCCTTTCTCTTCAGAAAATCTTCCCCCCATATCTGAGGCAATAAACAGAATCAAATTACTCTATGGGGCGGAACTCTGAATCAACTCTTCAGATGTTTGCAGAAAGCCATAGATCACCGTGCTATGTTGCAAAGAGGAAAGCCTGTTAAATATAGTCATCTGTGCAAAAGAAAATTAGTTAGACCTCATTAATCCTCCTCTAGAAGTAAGAAAAAATGATTCCTATGAAAGACCAAAGGCAGAAAACTGGTTATTTCCATCCATTTGTTGTTAGAGTTCTTGTCCTGGAAACATGACGGCCATGAGACATGTAATACGATGACAGATGGTGAGGAGTAATTAAAGGCATAATTAATGTGTGTGAATTGAGTTTGGTCAAAGTCTCCTAAAAATGAATCAGAGGGAAAAGAAAGGCTTATGATTAACATTAGACATGTCTAACCTAACAGGCCACAGCATCCTTCTCTAAGGACAGGATCTTGGGATATCGCTACTCCCTTTTGAGTCTAATATTCTTGGTGTGTGCTGTTCTACAGATGAATAAAATGAGGCAGAGAGAGTCTAGATGACTTGCTCAAAGTCCCAACCAACTAGCAACAGAAAAGACCAGACTCTGGCTGTGAGATCACTCTGTAAGTATGGTACTTCCCCATGTACCATAAACTCTGTGCTTCTCCAAGAGCTGAGGTGGCAAGGGTCTCCCATCACAACTTCAGGCTCTCTTTGCTCTAGTTGGTCCCTGAGAATGCTTATGTGTCCCTGAGGTTTGAGACTCGGGAACCAAGCCCCAAAGAAAACCCAGAAGAATATACAGGGTTTCCAAATGTTTGTAATCCCTAACTGATGATGGACTAATGTGCAGTCCAGGTGTATTTCCAACAGAAAGATGAGCAAGATCACCTGTTGTGGTATGGATTTAAAATTACCCCCAGGGCCCACATCGTAAGCTATGCAGCCATGTTTGGAGGAGGGCTTAGCTCCCAGGGAAGGGTGTCTGGGGGCATGGCCGGAGACAGTGTTTTCCCAAGCTTTTTCTGTTGCAGCTTCTGGCTTCTTTCTCCTCTGCCGCCATGAGCTGACCCAGGCTTTCACCCTCTCTGCTCCCTGCCATGATACCCTGAGGACCCGCAGCCTTGGCTTCTGCTTGGAAGTCAGACTAACATGGACTGAACTCTCTAGAACTGTGAACAAATAAAATTCTTCTTCCTCTAAGTTTTGTGTATCAGGAGTTTGGCTCTCAGCAGTGAGAATGTTGATTAAAACATCACCCTTCACAGACTGGATATCAGTAGACCCTCCTCCTTTTTGCTGACCCACAGGTGATATTAGGCATCATTTCATAGAGTAGAGCGGTCTGTCCATACTGTAAACATATTGAAGAGTCTAAAAGTATGGCAGGGGAACTATTCAGTCACGCTGGCCTGAAGCCGGTGGGCTTCTGTGGGCCCACAGGGTATCGTTTCTCAAGCCCTTCACCATTCACACTGAACCTTCAAATAACTGGGTGCCCCTCTCTCAAGCTCAGTGGAGGCTAGCACCCCATTGCTTCTCACAACACTTCCTAGTTATTGCTACTCTACTGTATGTTTTACAGGTTACAGAATTTTCTCTGACCTCCAGAATCATTGCAATAATCCAATGGTTCATTTCCATGCACACCAGCAGTATTCATCATGTAATAAAAATCCACTTTTAATTTTTGTATGAATTATCTTTACTTTTTTCCCCATCCTAATGAAACTTCTCTTTCAGGTGCTCTCAATGACCTTTTCCTCTGCTACTCATTGGACCTCTTGAGCTTAATGATACTTGTAAAACCTTTAAATATTAAGTCCACACAACCAAACTGACCAATTGAACACAGATAATGGCAAGGCTACATGGTACAAAAATAAAACCGCATCTTTTGGTGGCCACCATAATTGATGCTCTTTTGCTCTGGCAAGTAGCCCTGCTCATTCTCTGAATAATATTATTTTAATTAGTGATCAGAAAAGCTTCAGTAGCTGATTTATACCAAGTAAAACATTGGCCCTAAGCTATTTCTTAGTTGTAAATTTGTTCCAAACAGCCCTATCTGGGGCCAGGGTCCTCATACTTGTACTGGGATATAGCCAGAATGCTTTCAGTCCTGGACCTACTTGAATACCCTTGGGAATTTTTCTCATGGGCCAAAATGGACCAGCAAGAGTTAAGAGACTGAAGCAACAGTTTCCTTCTAGTTTCCCCCCTGTGCCAGCTAAACACTCTTCCTGTAGACATATGTTGAACCCAAACTACCTACCACCCACCCACCCACCATGTTCCGGTCTCTTGGGCGTCCCAAGAATCTCTGTTACTGTCTCCACCATAGACTCTAGAAGAAGGGAGGAACTTTTCCCCAACAATCTTCTGAATGAAGGCCCACTCTGCTTTGTTTCTGCCAATTTCTTTGTTTGGGATAGAATTCAAAGAATGACCGCGACTCTATCCATGATTTTTTTTCTCATCTGTCATTTTGCACTACCAAAGCAGCACCTTCATACTGCCAGCTATGATTGCTTTGCGTCTTCATCCATAATTTAGGAATAACAGTATCAACGTTAAAATACAATTATGAGTATTTCAAAGATGGCTATTTGTAAAAAGTGTTTGATGCTATTTTCTTAGTAAAAGTATTTTAAAACTGGTGCATAAGTGTCACAGATATTGTACATTTATTATGGGTACTATTTCTTAAATTATGAAGTAAATTTTCTTATCTTGGTTAATATTTTATACCTTATTTTGTAGTCTTAAGATTATCCCATTTTTTAAAAAAACTTAATTGATCTGATAGATCTTTGCTTATCCTCCTCCTAACTTTTAGCCTCCAGTATCATTCATTTTATTTAGGCTGCATCTCTTGAGAAGCATATAATTGGTTTTAATTGTGACTCTGTTTTTGTTTTAATCCTCGTTGAGGGTCTTCATCATTTACTATGTTAAACCATTGCATACTTTCCAGAACATTTGGTTTGAAGCCATTTTGCATAGTGTTTTTTTTTCTTTTTGCATTTCCCTCATGCTTCATATTCTCTGATGTGATATATGTACTTTTCTTTTCCTCTAGTAATTTGTAATTTAAATATAATTTAACCATTTTAATAGTTACCTTTTTCTAAGAGTATATTAAAATATTTTAAAATATGTCTATCATTTCAGAAATGAAATGTTGTTTTCTGTTGATGTATTCGATTATTGCTTCTGGTCCATTTACTCAGTGTTAGTTGTTTTCCTCTCTTGCCTTTGAATGTATAAGTCAAGGGGAGCTGTGAACACTTGTCCTCCAGATAAATACTGGAAGAAGTCCCTTTTTACAATCCAAGGGGCTTTTTATAGTATTGACCCTATTTTAGGGAATGCAGTTCCATGATTGCATTTCAACTTTTATAATCTTTGCTTATTTTACCTAACAATTTTGTTCATGTTTCTGATTCTCAGCTTCCTATTTTTCCATCTCAACTTGTTGTCTCAACACCTAATCTTTCAACTTTCCTTGAGATTGAGTGTTCCTGGTCTTGAGCATTATCGAGAATTTAAGCAACAGCTTTCAAAATATATTTTTGTTTCCTGCACTAGATGACGAAAGTTATGTCTTTGCTGTCTTATGTCTCAAAATATATTCTTGGATCCAGTGCTTATTTTCTTTTTATTGCCACTCATTCTTAAACAAGACAGGAACTATTAAGGTCTCTTGTTTTCCCTCAAAAAGAGTTGGATTTTCTATCTCCCCTGTTTTTACCTGTTTGAATTTGCCTGTTAGATATCATGCAGGACATTGCAGAGTTAAGAATTTAGTAAACTCACTTTGCCTTAGCCAAATTTCCAGCACTTAGCATTTTTTTTTAATATTTAACCTTTGGGTTTGTACTAACCAACATGGTGGCCTCTAGTCACATAGAGCTATAAGTTAACTAAAATTGCATAAACTTAAAACTTTGCATATGCAGAACTAGAAGAGTATTATGCTAAGGGAGATCAGCCAGTCTCAGAAAGGCAAGGGTTGTATGTTTTCTCTCATGTGTGGAAGTTAGAACAAAAATAGGAAGCAAAAGGGACTTTGAATGAGGAGAGAAAACAGTAGAATAGTGGAAGGGGACTGGGGGAGGGAGGTAGGAAGGGGAAAAATAAGGACGCAGGAAGGGAATAGTTCATATAAGGTTACATCCATACAAGGTTTCACTACCAATCTCACTAACATGTATAGGGAGGCAGGAGGGGGAAGAGCAGCGGGTATATAGAGGGAAATACACCAAGCGATGTGTGCATGTCTGCTCCTATCACTTTGAATCTCACTTTGATGTATAATTACATTGCACCAGTAAAAGTAGCTTTAAAAAGTTAAATTAAAAAATTAAGGTTTAAATTAAAAAAACAAAACAAAAAACCCTCTGCATCCTAATTTGCACTTTTCAAGTGCTCAGTAACCACTGACTACAAACAGGACATTTCCATCCTTGAAAACATCCTAGTGGATAGTGTTCTTCTAGAGTGTTTTGTCTGCTCATCCTCTAGTTATCTGGCTATGAAAAATTGAATTTATTTCTATAAAATTAAAACATTCTATGACTTTTTTTTGCAAGATGCAGAAAAGTTGACAACTACCATACTCCATCATTCTTCCTATCTCCACCCTTTTTATTACATTCTTAATATTGCAAGATGTGAGACATTCCCATTTATCTTCTTTCCATGTTGGCCATTACTGGGAATTTGACTCCCAGAAGGACTGTGCTCAGAGAGACAGACTAATTCCCAGAACAGAAAGTAATTGAGGAGTGTGTACATGTGGGGAGAAGGGCCAGGGTGCCTCAGAGAGAGTAGCTTCACATGAAGGTGTGGCTGTGAGCCTGCGGGCTGACGGAGCCCCGGTCTCTCAGGAATGGACACAGTGGGGGTAATGAAAACCTCCCTTTTCTTCTACATGACCAACTTGTATCTCAAAGCTTCATCCATGTTTTGCTCAGCATAAGACCATTCATCAGTTTTCCAATCTTCAGAAGCATTGTAACTGAGCTTGCATTTTCTATTTTAAAGTCTGCTCCAGAGGAAAGGTAGGGAAGGATAAAGCAAGTTTTGGGATGTAGCCATTATCTTCACCTGGATGTGCCCACATAGGCTTGGCGCTTCATGGCCAGACTCCTCTCCGAGCACATAGTTGTGCATTTCTATTTGCTTTTTGGCCCCTTTCTTTATTTTCAGTTCTTTTTGCTCCCACAGGATACAAGCCTTGTCTGGCATAAAACCCAACTGGAAATTCAAAAAGTATATATCATCGAGCACACTTTCTGGTAAGGATGAGAGATAGAATTTTGGAATGATCTCTTCAGTCATGAATGTTTTTACTTGCTTTCAAATATACTCCATTCTATTCCACTTTACAAGAATTATCTGAAATGCTAGAACAGCAAGCGGGGGAGAAATGCAGCCAGCACCAGAATGAATGCTGTTTCCCTAGAACCTCTGTGGATTTCTTTCAGCTGGTAGAAAATGCATACCTTGGTGCTTTATTCAGTGACCACATAGAATCTTTAGGGGCCACAGGGTCAACAGAATTTATCTTTGATGACAGAGTCTTGAGGTGAATTTAATACAATCTCATTTTATAGATAAGGAAATTGAGAAACAGAAGGGTTACTATTATTTTAACATAAAAAAGCACAGTCCTGGCTGGGTATGATAGCACACACCTATAATCCTAATACTTGGGAGGCTGAGATAGGAGGATTACAGGTTAGAGGCCAGGATGCAATAACTTAGTGAGACCTGTTTCAAAATTAAAAAAAAAATGTGTTTAAAAAGAAAGGGCTGGGGGGTAGTTCAGTGGTAGAATGCCTCTGGGTTCAATCCCCAGCACAATACACATACACACATGTAGACACAGTATAGTCCTTGGAGTTGAATAGATCTGGGTTCTATCACTTACTAAGGTGGGCCATGGATTAAATATCTCTTTGCCTCAGTTTTCTTATCTGTAAGATACAATAGTGACGATTGCCTTATACGATTCTTATAATGTGTCCAGTTGTTATTTCAGCGAAGGTCAACGATGAGAGATGCAGTATTCTGTGTTCCAGTCTTGTGCTCACCCTAACGTGAGTGTTACAGTCCAGGTCATGCGTTACAGGGGCCCTAATCTCCTGGCTTGGTGGTGGATGGGGATTTGAGGATTCTGAGGAGGTCACCGTGGGAGACCAGTTGGGATCAGTTAACTCCCACTGGCCTGCTGACCTCATGTTTAGTACAGAACATCAGAAGACACTCAACATCCCTAAAGTCGTTGTCCTGCAGGGAGTTTCTGATGCAGAGATGGGGCTGTTTCCTGGTGTTCAGAGTGATCATGTCACCTCTTGGTAATTGTAAGCATTAGGACTGCTTCCCTTCCTGTTTTGGTTTGTTAAGAAAGAATACTTTAGTGATACATGCATATCCATGTTTATAGCAGCACAATTCACAATAGCCTAATTTCGGAACCAACCCAGGTATCCCAACAGATGAATGGGTAACAAAAATGTGGCATATACACACAATGGAATTTTACTCAGCCGTAAATAAGGACAAAATTATGCCATTTGCAGAAAAATGGATGGAAATAGAGAATATCTTGCTGTTAGATCAGTCAGTCTCAGAAAGTCAAGGGTCAAATGGTTTCTCTCATATGTGGAAGCTAGAGAGAAAATAAAAAACAAAAGGGATGTTAGGTAATTGAAGGGAGAGACAAATAGAATAGTAGAAAGAGATTGGAGGAGAGAAGAGGGAAAAAATTGGTGAAAGAAACAGTTCAATGATGTTATGTCCATATATGAAGATACCTCTGATACCACTGCCAACCTCACTACTATGTATGGAGAGGGGTAGGGAGAAGGGTGGGCCCTGAAGGGCATTACAGCAAGTAATGTGTGTATGTATATTTGTACCAATTTGAACTTCACAGTGATGTACAATTACAATGAACCAAGGAAAATATTTTTAAAAAAGTAAAAAAAACTGGCCTCTTGTCAGGGGGGAGAGGCATGCAGAACAAAAGTTTATATTGGTGAGAAAAAAGATACAAGAATATTTGGATGTGTGGGTTCCACCAAGGAAACCTCTCCTTTGACCCCAACCTCAAGGGAATGGGAATAAATCCTCTTATTGTAACGTAATTTCTCTTAATTTCAGCCCTTAGTTTTATTTATTTATTTATTTATTTATTTATTTATTTATTTATTATTTTAATTTCTGTACTAGGGATTGAACCCAGGGGCAGTCTACCTCCAAGACATACCCCAAGCCATTTTTATTTTTTATTTTGAAACAGGGTCTTGCTAAGTTGCTGAGGATCTCACGAGGTTGCTGAGGCTGGTCTCAAACCTGCAATCCTCCTGTCCAAACCTCCCATGTAAATCTATTAGGCTTTGTTGTTCATAGTTTCTTTTGTAACTATTCATTTCTATCTTTCAGGTACAAAAGGAGTCATTCAATGCATGACTGTTTGCAAAGTGAGCATGTCTATTCTCAATAAAACTTTATTGATAAAGACTGGAATTTGAATTTCATATAATTTTCACATATCATTTAGCATTATCCTTCTGTTGATATTTTTCAGCCTTTTAAAAATGTAAAAGCCTTTTGTAGCTTGCAACAATAACAAGGACAAAAGAATTTTCAGTGAACTCAGGCATGGTGGTGCACACCTGTAGTTCCAGTACTTGGGAGACTCAGACAGAAAGATTGCAGGTTGGAGGCCAGCCTCAGCAACTTAATGAAACCATCAGCAACTTGGCAAGACCCTGTTTCAAAATAAAAGTTAAAAAGGGCTGGGGGTATAGCTCAGAGGTAGAATATCCCTGGGTTCCATCCCCAGTACCAAAAAAAAAAAAAAAAGGCAGTGGGCCAGATGGGGCCATGAGCTATCATTTAATGCCAGCCCTCCAATTGGAGACCAAGATAGAATTGTTGAAATCATTTCACTGAGGTAGGAGGAGCCTCAGGCAAAGTATGCAAAGTAAATGAATTAGTCAGCTTCACATTAATATAATAAAATACCTAAACAATTAACTTACACAGAGGAAAGGTTTGTTTTGGCTTGGGATTACAGGGGTTCCAGTCCAAGATCGGTGGCCCCACTGCTTTGGGCCTTTGGTGAGGGCCGCACATCATGGCGGAGTCTGCGGCAGAGAAAATAGCTTATATCGTCAGCCAAGAAGCAGGGCCAATGAGACATGGGTACCACAATTCCCTTTGAGGGTATGGCCAGCAGTGACCTAGAGACCTCCATAGGGGCCACCTCCCGAAGGTACAAGGCACCTTCCAACAGTGCCCCCTGGGGATCACGCCTGTACATACATCCTTGGGGGACTCTACCTGTGTTCAATACCTAGTATTAGATAAAAGTTTGTTCCTAGTCCCTTCCACCTTCCTACATCTGCTCATATCCTCCTTCTCTCCTCTGGCGACTTTTCCCCTTAATCCGGGTTTTCACAGTGCTCATGTGGGCCCTTAGTCTGCCCAGGCAACCACAGGGCTGTGTCACACACACCAGACTTCCCTCCCCAGTGGGCCTGACCTTCTTCTCATTGTTGAGGGTTCAGTGCTGGGTTGGTGGTAACTAGAAATTAGTGAAAAATCCATTTAATTTGAACAATTCACACTGTCAGATATGTGACTCCTCCGTTTGGGTAAATATCTCTTCCCTTAAAATACAAAGATGTAGTCTTTGAATTGGCACACTGAGTTGAAAGTAATGAAAGTATTGCCAAATTTTCCTTGCCTACTTCTTGTCCTTCCACAGTCTCATATTTTCTCACGAAGCAGGTCAGAAGAAAGGGACTGTTGGTGGGATTGTAAATTAGCACAACTGCTATGGAGATCAGTTTGGAGCTTCCTCAAAAAACTAGGAATGGAACCACCACATGATCCAGCTATACAACTCCTTGGTATCTTAGTATCTTTCCAAAAGAATTAAAGTCAGAATACTATAGTGCTACATACATACCCATGTTTATAGCAGCACAATTCACAGTAGCCAAATACGGAACCAACCTAGGTGTCCATCAACAGATAAATGGATAAAGAAAATGTGGTATATACACACAATGGAGTTTTATTCAGCCCTAAAGAAGAACAAAATTATCTCATTTGCAGGAAAATGGATGGAACTAGAGAATATTATGTTAAGTAAGATCAGACAGTCTCAGAAATTCAAGGGTGGTATGTTTCCTCACATATGGGAGCTAGAGAGAAAATGGAGGGGAGATGTTACATAATTGAGGAGAGAGACCTGTAGAGTAGTGGAAGGAGATAGGGAGGGAGGTGGGGAGTGAGAAAGGAGGATGTGATAGTTAATCTAAGTTGTCAACTTGACCTGATCATGACACACCCAAGATTATGTGATTTTGGGTGTGTAACAGCAGATTAAAGAGAAAGCCCTGCCCTGAATGTAGGCAGCAGGATTCTGATAGGTACGGACTTAGATAAAGAGGGAGAAGCCGCGTAGAGTGTGTGCGACTCATTCCGAGGAAAGCGCATCTGCTCTCGCCTGAGATCCTCAGCCGCCGGCTCCGCCTTTCTCCGAAGAGCTCGATCTTCTCGGCCTCCTGCTCTTGGAACTGAAACTCCACCATCGTTTCTCCGAAGAAGCTTCCTGATCTTCACGTCTTGGACTGGGACTGAATTAGTGGTTGCTCCAAT
>PVJS01043193.1:0-10165 GCA_004027185.1 Glis glis | reverse complement strand
TCAGTGAATTTGGAGTAAAGCAGATTACCCTCCTTCCAGTGAGCGGGCTCTCTCAATCACCTGAAGGCCTACAATGAACAGAAAGAATTTTTTCAGCAAATGGCCTCCAGCCTGCCAGCCCACCGCTGCAGATTTTGGACTTGCACTTCGACAATTCCTCAATAAAAATCTTCCCCTAAAGGGGAACATCCTGTTGGTTTGGCTTTCCTGCAGAACCCTGACCAATACAGGGAGTAAAACAGACTGGGAGAGACACACAAGCTAATCAGATAATCACGTGCAAAACAAAAACCCAAGAGGTAAGATAGGACCTCCAGGGCCACTGCAGATGTTCAGACTGGGGAAAGCTCCTGTACAGCGTCATTCTGAGTGGGACGCGGGAGGCCACGTGGTCATCCAGCTGGAACTGCTGTGGGGCCGAGTGGACAGAAGGTGCAGAGGGCAACCTGTGTAGAGCGGCATCTGTGTTCAGGATCGGGGAGGGCCAGCCAGTGGGCAAGGTCAAGGGCAGGCCGGCCATCAAGGCAAGGGCAAAGGCCAGAGCAGGGCAAAGTCAAAGGCAGGTCGAGATGAGGGCACCAAGGCACTTCTTGGAGCGAGGCCTGACTCAGTCACCGCCACGATCCCGCCGCCCTCCGAGAGCCAGGCCTGATCAGCATCCGGCAGCTGCCCTAGCGCTTCCCGGGCCAGAGGCAGTTCTGCTTCCATCCTTACCGCCGGATTGAGCCCCAGGCGCCGTGGCGGCAGCTAGAAGTCCGCAAAACGGACCGTTGCCCGGCCCCGCCCATTACGTCACCCTACCTGTTAGGCATTTCCCCGCCCCTGTCCAATCCCCGTGAGCCTGCCAGATCCTGGTTCCACCCCTGCCCCTCCTCTCATCCAATCCCCGCTCAGATATCTACTCCAGGCACGCCCCTGTCTTGCCCCTACCCAATCCTCGTGCTCCCCTACTGCCGCCCCTCCCCTGCCCAATCCCTTTGTGCCTACCAGCTCCTGGTCCCGCCCTTCCCGCCTCTCACCCAATCCTCGCGCACCTATCTTCTCCCGGCCTCTCACTCGCCCAATCCCCGCGCAGCTCCGTGTCTGCCCCGCCCAATCATCGCGTGGTCTCTGTTACCGCCTGAGGCGAGTCGGCTGCCTGGAAGCAAACATGGAGGAGCTTCTCAGGCGAGGACTGGGCTGCTCCTCGGTCAAGGCCACTGGTCACTCGGGAGGCGGGTGCATTAGCCAGGGCCAGAGTTATGACACGGACAAAGGACGAGTGTTTGTGAAAGTGAACCCCAAGGCGGAGGTAGGGCGCCGGGGCGGTGGGCGGGGCAGGGCAGAGGGCCGCAACCGGGCCTGCGCTGCTAGAGCGGGGTCGGGTCCGCGGTTCCGGATCCACCATCCCGGGGCTGGGCTACGGTCCTGGTTCGGGTCCAGGTTCTGGGCTCGGGATCCCGGGCTGGGCTTGGGTCCAGGGTCTGAGTATAGGTCGGAGTCTGGGTCTGGGCTTTGGTCCTGGTTCGTGTCCAGGGTTTGGGATCAGGTCTAGGGACTGGATCTGGGATTTGGTGCTGGACTCAGGTTCTAGTTCGGGTCCAGGATCTGGGTTCGGGCCCAGGTTCAGTGCTTGAGTCTAGGATGGGTCCGGTATCCCGGTCTGGGCTCGGGTCCAGGGTCTGTGTCCGGGTCGGTGTTTGGGTCCGGGCCCGGATCCGCAGTGGGGAGTCCTGGGGACCGGGTCCTCAGTGTCAGGTGGCTCTGGTGGTGTTTTGGGACCGTTGCTGCAGGCTTGACCAGAACCGCGCAACCGCCCTTGTGGCCTTCGTCCTCCGCGGACGGGCTGGAGCCGCGATGTGGAGGGCTGTGCATGATTTCCCAGTGATTATGTGGCCACTGATTTGAGAAGAGCCTTTATGTTTGGCGAGTTTTGAACAAGGGCTGGGAGTAGAAGAGGCTTGTTTGGAGCTTATTTGAATTTACGGAGATCAAAGCCCACGGATCAAAGACCCTGAATTATCAAAAACAACTTAACCGCCGCACCCTTTTCTTTGACACCCTGTGGGAATAGCGGACTGGAGGTGCTCACCCCTTACCAAGTTCTACATGTCATTCTTGCAGTTATTTTCATTTTCTTCCCAGAAAGAAATCGTACCTTTCTTGATGAGGGGTAATTTCACTCTGAGATGCTGCTGTTCTCTCAAGACCAACCAGCCTTCAGCCTGGTGTCTACAGAGTCATCCTGTTTCTTTCATAGGAATAAGTCAACTGTTTGTCCTTGATGTTACTCTTTTTTTTTTTTTTTTTGGTACTAGGGATTGAAGCCAGAGGCATTCTTCCTCTGAACTACATCCCCAGCCTTATTTTATTTCTTATTTTGAAACAGGGTTAGGAACAGGGTCTCAATAAGTTGCTGGCGGGCCTTGCTAGGTTGCTGAGGCTGGTCTTGAATCTCCTGTCTCAGCCTTCTAAGTACTGGGATTACAGGTGCGCACCATTATGCCCCACAGAAGTTACTCTTACATAGATTGACCCCATGCACTAGTTAGTAGCAGAGGTGTCCCTCCTCATTCTCTGCAGCAGGGCTTCTCTGTTTTTGTTTGTTTGTTTGTTTGTTTTTGTGGTACTGGGGATTGAACCCAGGGGCATTCTACCTTTAGCTACATCCCTAGCCCTATTTTATTATTTTGAAACATGGTCTCCTTAAATTGCTGAGAACCTCACTAAACTGCTGAAGCTGGCCAAGAACCTGCAATCCTCCTGTCTCACAGTCCTTCTGCAATCCTCCCAAACACTGGGATTACAGGCATGAGCCACCATGCCTGGCTGAAAATACAACTGTTTCATGTTTTACCTTCTAGGAGGTAAGACTCTTAAGACTAGCTGGAGCCAGGTGTGGTGGCAGAGCCCGCCTGGTGGCACACACTTATAATCCTAGTACTTGGGAGGCTGAGACAGGAGGATCACAGGTTTGAAGCCAGCCTCAGTAACTTAGTGAGGCTCTCAGCAACATAGCGAGACCCTGTTTCCAAATAAAAAATAAAATAGGTCTGGGGGTGTAGCCCAGCGGTAGAACACCCCTGGGTTCCATCCCCAGTACTGCATACACACACAAAAAAAGACTATCTGGGCTGGGCATGGTGGCACATGCCTGTAATCCTGTTTCCAAATAAAAAAATAGGGCTGGGGGTGTAGCTCAGAGGTAGAAGGTCCCTGGGTTCAATCCCTAGCACACCACACACATGCATGCACGCACACATGCATACACACACACACACACAGACTACCTGGCTGCTCTTCTATTTTCTTTCTTACCTCCTGCTGGAGTTGACCTAGTCTAAGTTGTTTTTGCTCTTGATTATTCTTATCTGCCCCTTGCATACTTACTTGGTTTTCTCTCATACTCCTCCCATAGATCTTTTCTAGATCTTTCATAGCACTATACCCCCACTGATGCTTAATTTTACTTTGGTTCTACTAATGAGTATCAGTGTTCTTAGCTTTAGTTAGAAACTTCAGGCTATGTAGCAGTAAATGTTTCCATGAAGGAGCCTTTAAATTCCTTTTTTTTTTTTTTTTTAATTCGGGCTTGGTGATATACACTTGTAATCCCAGTACTTGGGAGGCTGAGACCGGAGGATCACAGGTTTGTGGCCAGCCTCAGCTACTTAGTGAGGCCCTCTGCAACTTACTGAGACCCTGTTTCAAAATAAAGAATAAAAAATGGGGCTGGGGGTGTAGTTCAGAGGTAGAATGCCCCTGGGTTCAATACCTAGTACCACACACACAAAAAAAAATTCCTTTTTTTTAAGGGTATTAGGGATTGAACCCAGGGGCATGCTACCTCTGAGCTATACCCCCAGCCCTATTTTATTTAATTTTTTTTTTTAATTTGAAGCAGGATCATGGTAAGTTGAGGGTCTCAGTACATTGCTACAGCTGGCCTCAAACCTGCGATCCTCCTGTCTCAGTTACCCAAGTACTGGGGTTACAGGTGTGCGCCACCATGCCTGGCCTCTGCATTTTTTTTAAATACTCCCTCTCAAGCTCGGTGTGGTGGTGATGCCTGTAATTCCAGTACTTGGGTAATTGAGACAGGAGGATCGCAGGTTCTTGGCCAGCCTCGGCAATCTCGTGAGGCCCTCTGCAAATTAGACCCTGTTTCAAAATAAAAAAATAAAATAGGTTTTGGGGTGTAGCTCAGAGGTAGAATGCCTCTGGGTTCCATCTCTAGTGCCACAAAATTAATTAATTAATAAAAATACTCCCTCTCACTTTAGTCTCCACAACCAGTATCCTTGTAAAAGTATAGCCAGGGCCCAGTTGTTCTCCCTTTATCTCCTAACCAAATGCTCTGAAAGATCTTCTTAGGATACTTACCTTCTTCCTTAGTAAGTTTGGCTCTCTAAGGTAGTGATGATAATATTTGTAAAGATTTAGAATAGACTGTGATAGCTGCTAACTTAGTTAATCATGGCAGCAAACCTATGCCATGTAGGTTTAATCCCATTTTATAGATGAGGAAACTGAGGCTTAGAAAGCTTAATTAACTGGCCCAATATCACAGAGTTAGTAACTGTGAGAATAAGTAGCATATCATGGCAGCAGTGTTCATAATAGCCCCAGGGTGGAAGCTCAGCTGTCCATCAACAGTAGAATGGGTGTTTACATTTTGGAATAGTGAGAACAAACTCTTACTGTGTATGTACTAGCATAAGAAATGCAGTGTGGGATGAAGAAGCCAACCCCAGAGACCATATGACTCTGTAGAACAACTCAACGGCCAAAGGAAATCTGTGATGGTGGGAGTCAGGGTAGAGGCTACCTTTGGGTCGTGGGTGACCAGTGTGGGGAGAGGAGTTTCTGGAATATGGTACTATCTGGACTCCTGATTTGGGGCAGTGGTATGCTGGGAGAGCTCATTGAGCTGGGCACTGATGAATTGCACACTTTTCTGTATATATTTCAATGACATTTTCCCTTAGAAAGAGGGAGAGCATTTGAAAGGGGAGGAATTACCTAGCATGGGAAGTTAGGGAAGTCTTTGGGTAGTTGAAACCTATGTTGTTGAAATCTGAAGGATGACTAGGAAGGAACAGACTTGACAGAAGGCGGGGAAATAGTGTTCCAAGAAAAAGTGACATTACCTGTGGGGCTTTGAGGTTCAGAGGCAGGGACCTTTGAGGTACTAAAAGAAGGCTAGAAGACAGGGGCACAAGGAGAGAGAAAGAGAGAGAGCGCACGGGCATAGGGATGGAGCCTGGCTAGTGGCCCTAGAGGAGGGTGGCCAGCGGGCAGGGAGTGGGAAGGGTTGCGGGCTCCAGATTTATCTAGGGTCAGATGTGCCATAGGGAGGGATCACTGCAGGGAGGTGAGCAGGGAGACCCGGTGGAGGATGGTCACTGCGGTCCAGGGGGCCAAGATGGAAATAGTGGTCCAGAAGAGATGGTTTCCAGGGCTGGGTAGGAGGTGGCATTCAATTTGATAGTCCTTTTAGGCTAAAGTAATCCTAGCTTCCTCAGGTGCCAGGTGAACTGTGTCCATCTGTGGAACAGTGTGTGGTTGATGTTGTCTGAGGACGTTGACAGAGAGAACCTATGTATACAGCCCAGCTCTGTGCCGGGCACTTGGGAATATGTGTGGCCCTGCACTCTCCTCTCTGGAGTGCCTTTGAATTCAGCCACAGCATAAACGTGTGGTTCAGGACTAGAGAGTACAAGCCCTCTTATTCCTGTACAGCTTCAGCACTCGTAGCCTGCTTACTGACAGGTAGCTTTGTGAAAACTGTTCATGTCTATTGAGTCCTTAGTCCAGCACCAGGAGGAAACATGTCTATATAGAACCTTTCCAGAGTAACCTTGTTCTCCCTCCTTTCTCTTCTCTTCACCCTCCCCCGTTATTTTTCTGACAGGCCAGAAGAATGTTTGAAGGTGAGATGGCAAGTTTAGCTGCCATTCTGAAAACAGGCACAGTGAAAGTGCCCAGGCCCATCAAGGTTCTCGACGCCCCGGGAGGCGGGAGCATGCTCGTGATGGAGCACCTGGACATGCGCTATCTGAGCAGGTCTGTCCTGACATATCCACCCGCTCAGAGCAAAGGCTTCGTCTTTCCTCTGAGTGGTTCTTTTATTCCTGAAGCTCGGTCTTGGGGACACACATTTGAGGAGTGTGATAGAAACCCACGACTCTGCACATACTGGGTTCTGCAGAATGAGTGGCACATACTCCCTACAAGACAAAGGCCAAAGAGAGAAATCTCTCAGAGCAAGATGCTGAGCAAGGGCCCAGCTGTGATGTCCAATGAGGCCAGGAAAGACCCTCAATAATCAGAGCTCTTCATCTCCCTCTTCCTTTGATAGAATGGGCTTTCTGTCCTCAAAATATTTGAGAGATTTTGCTGGGCATGGTGGTACACACATGTAATCCCAGTACTTGGGAGACTGAGACAGGAGGATCACAGGTTTGAGGACTGCCTCGGCTGTGTAGCAAGATTCTCAGCAACCTAGCATGACCCTGTTTCAAAATTAAAAAAAAAAAAAGGCCTGGGGCTGTAGCTTGGAGGTAGAATGCCTGTGGGTCAATCACCAGTACCACAAAAAAATTAATAAATAAAATAGGGCTGAAGGTGTAGCTTGGAGGCGGAATGCCCCTGGGTTCAATCCCCAGTACCAAAACAAACAAAAAACCTGTTTTCCATACTTGATGTACCCCGCTACCCTCTGATAGATGTGTCTGCTGTTTGGGGTCATTTGTTTAGTTGCTGCGTTTTTTTTCACAGTCATGCTGCAACGCTTGGATCCCAGCTTGCGGACTTGCACCTTGAGAACAAGAAGCGTGGAGAGATGCTCCGGAAGGGGGCTGGCACAGTGGGTAAGAGCTAAGTAGGCCTGAGGACCCTTCCCAGATGAGGACTGCAGCCAGTATGGGCTCGGGAATGGGATCAGGCTGCGACCTTGGGAGGGTCAGATACTGTTGATGCCGCAGCAGAGGATGCAGCGCTATGGCTGCACATTTGCACTACAGTGAGCTCTGTGAATGTGATTAGTGTGAAGTGTCTTGAAAGCATTCGAAAGACAGGAGGGTTTGCTGGATTCAACCCCATAATATTACAGTTGCTTTTACCTTTCCTTCTCCAGAAGACAGTCCAGTCAAAGTTTCTCTGGATTTCTATAGAGTTCTTTGAGCACAGTGTCTTTTCTTCTAAGTACAGTCATTCTTGAGGCTCAGAATGACAGCCCTCATGTTTGACCTATCCAGAGCTTAGTGTGCTATTCGCAGTAGGAATTTTCCAGTATTTTCAACTTTTGAGAGTTGATAATCCACGTGTAGCCTGTGTGCTGACTCTGCTGGACAGAGTGGCTGACAATCAGAAAGCAAATAACCCAGGATCTGCTGTGTGAGGTTCTGTTGAGAGGCCCCACCAGCCTACCACTCCTGTGAGGATCTACTGACAGGCCCCATCAGTTTGCCCATGTACTGAGACTCTACCGACAAGCCCCATCAGCCTGCCCCTCCTGTGAGGATCTCCTGACAGCCCCCATCAGCTTGCTTGCCCCTCCTGTGAGGATCTACCAACAGGCCCCATCAGCCTGCCCCTCCTGTGAGGATCTACTGATAGGCGCCATCAGCCCGCCCCTCCGTGAGGATCTACCGACAGGCCCCATCAGCCTGCCCCTCCTATGAGGATCTACTGACAGGCCGGCCCCATCAGCCTGCCCCTCCCGTGAGGATCTCCTGACAGCCCCCATCAGCTTGCCCCTCCTGTGAGGATCTACCAACAGGCCCCATCAGCCTGCCCCTCCTGTGAAGATCTACTGACAGGCCCCATCAGCCTGCCCTCCCATGAGGATCTACTGACAGCCCCCATCAGCTTGCTCCTCCTGTGAGGATCTACGCATAGGTCCCATCAGCCTGCCCCTCCTGTGAGGATCTACTGACAGGCACCATCAGCTTGCTCTTCCTGTGAGGATTTACCCACAGGTCCCATCAGCCTGCCCCTCCTGTGAGGATCTACTTACATGCCCCATCAGCCTGCCCCTCCTGTGAGGATCTACTGACAGGCCCCATCAGCCTGCTCCTCCTGTGAGGATCTACTGACAACCCCCATCAGCTTGCTCCTCCTGTGAGGATCTACTGACAGCCCCCATCAGCCTGCCCCTCCTATGAGGATCTACTGACAGGCCCTATCCTGTCCCTCCTGTGAGGATCTACTGACAGGCCCCATCAGCCTGCCCTTCCTATGAGGATCTACTGACAGGCCCCATCAGCCTGCCCCTCCTATGAGGATCTTCTGACAGGCCCCTTCCTGCCCCTCCTGTGAGGATCTACTGACAGTCCCCATCAGCCTGCCCCTCCTGTGAGGATCTACTGACAGACCCCATCAGCCTGCCTCTCCTGCAAGGATCTACTGACAGGCCCTGAGAGACTGCCTTTCCTGTTCCTTCCAAGCTACATAAAGTTCACTCTATTGGCATTTTCTTTGAGACTGGGGAGCTGCATAGGGTTGAGACCATTTTAAAGCACAGTATTTATCTGTCAAAAATGGTACTATGTTGGCTACTGAAAACTATCCTTTGCTGATGGATTATGAGGTAGATTTTTTTTTCTATATATAAAACATCATCCCTCCCCCTTTTTGACACAGCCTTGTCCACCCCCTCCCTTATATGTCTTTTCGTACAGCGTCCATGATAGCCAGTGTCTTTGGTTATTAAATCTGCTGGGACAGTCTCTGAGTGCCCTGAGGATCAGTAGAGCCCAAGGCTGTTGTTTGTCTGGGTGAGGACCTGAGGTGGTAAGGGCATGCTGAGGTCAGGCCCCAAGGCAACTCTGAACTCTGAGAGCGGGCACCGGTGGTGTGTTGGAGCAGGGATAACTAACCGGTCATTGATTTCTTTTTTTCCTTTTGCTTGCAAGGGAAAGGAGGTGAGCAGGCAGAAGAGTCCTTTGTGGACCAGTTTGGGTTTGATGTGGTAACATGCTGTGGATACCTTCCCCAGGTGAGCGACCAGCGGTTGCTTCCATCTCACAGTCAGATCAGTGGTCAGACACACTGGCCAAGCACCCTCTTCCTTTTATATGAGATTTATTTATTTATTTATTTATTATTATTTTTTGTGGTACCGGGGATTGAACTCAGGGGCATTTTACCTCTGAGCTACACCCCGGCCCTATTTTTTTTTATACTTTATTTTGAAACCCGGTCTCGCAAAGTTGCAGAGGGCCTCACTAAGTAGCTGAGGCTGGCTGCGAACCTGGATCCTCCAATCTCCGCCTCCCAAGTACTGAGATTACAAGCGTGTGCCACCATGCCCGGCTATATGAGATTTATTAAGTCTTTGCACCCTTTTCTTTGCTAGTGTGTGTGTGTGTGTGTGTGTGTGTGTGTGTGTGTGTTACTAGGGATTGAACCCAGGGGCATTCTACCTTTAAGCTATACCCCCCCCCAGCTTTTTTATTTTGAAACAGGGTCTCACTAAGTTGCAGAGGGTCTTGCTGAGTTGCTGAGGGTGGCCTCAAACATGCAATCCTCCTGGCTCAGCCTCCCAAGGACTAGGATTACTGTTGTGCACCACCACACCCAGCTTAAGAATGTCTTATTTTAGCCAGGAGTGGTGGCACACTCCTGTACATACATTCAGGGTGTACATACTCCTGTACATACATTCAGCCCTCCATATCCATAGGTTCAGCATCCATGTGTTCAACCAACTATAGATTTGAAATATTTGAAAAAAATTGTCTGTACTAAATATGTACAGATTCTTCTTGCCCTTATTCCCTACATAATACAATACAACAGCTATTTATGTAGCCTTTACTTTGTATTAGAGGCTGTCATCTAGAGATGATTTAAAGTATATGGGAAGATGTGCATAGGTTATGTGCAGATTCTCCAGCATTCTGTATGAGGACCTGAGCATTGGAGGATTTTGGTGTGTGGGGTCCTAGGGAGTCCAATCCCTACAGATATGGGGGACAACATACTAAACTCAGCACAATGACAAGGGATCATACTGCTCAGTTTTATGATTTTAAGGTCAGCTCCCCTGGGAATTTTAGCCTGGGGAGTTCTGTGTGTGTGTGTGTGTGTGTGTGTGTGTGTGTGTGTGTGTGTGTTTGTGTGTGTGTTACTGGGGATTGAACTCAGGAGCATTCTACCTTTGAGCTATGCAACCAGCCCT
>PVJS01043192.1:0-17166 GCA_004027185.1 Glis glis | reverse complement strand
AAAAAAAAAAAAAAAAAGGATCAAGAAGTGGGCAACTGAAATGAATTGACACTTCACGAAAGAAGAGATACAAATGGCCAATAGATACATGAAAAAATGTTCAACATCATTAGCAATCAGGGAGATGCAAATCAAAACTACTCTAAGATTTCATCTAACCCCAGTTAGAATGGCAATCATTAAAAGTCAAACAACAACAAATGTTGGTGAGGATGTGGGGAAAGTGGGACTCTTCTACACTGTTGGTGGGAGTGCAAACTAGTTCAACCACTATGGAGATCAGTGTGGAAATTCCTCAGAAAACTGGGAATGGATCCACCATATGATCCAGCTATACCACTACTGGGTATCAAACCAAAGGGATTGAAACCAGAAAACTACAGTAATATATGCATACCCATGTTCATAGCAGCAAAATTCACAGTGGCCAAATTATGGAACCAACCTAGGTGTCCATCCACAGATGAATGGATTACAAAATTGTGGGAAATACACACAATGGAATTCTACTCAGCAATAAAGAAGAATAAAATAACATCATTTGCAAGAAAGTGGAAGGATCTGGAGAATATTATGTTAAGCGAGATCAGTCAATCACAAAAAAAGAAGGGACATATGTTTTCATTAATATGTGCAACCTAAGGAGTAGTAGGAACACACAAGGGACTTCGGTTGATAATGGAGAACCCTCAGCGGATCAAGGGAAGTAGTACAAGGGAAGGGGGAGGGCAAGAAAGAAGCGAATTAGTGGAATTGCTATCATAAACAATATGTACATGTAAAAATATACCAACATCATTCTTGGTACTTCATACGGGTGGGGGGAGGAGGGGGGAACACTAAGAGCTGTGTGCATGTATATTAACATCAAATAGATATTCATTGCGATGTAAGACTCCAATGCACCAACTTCATAATTTATGGTCAGTGAAAGAAAAACAAGTGAGACATTTAATGAATTTAAGGGTTTAGTGAAGCAATGATCAGGCAAGGAAAGGTCAAGGACTTTGCCACTAGCAGTTAAGTTATGCCTCAAATTCTATCCTTGCGTCAGGGTATCCTGACTGCTCCATAGAAATCAGAACATGTCAGGAAGTTATTTCCAGTGACAGAGCACTGAGGCTGGTAACTAGGAGTGGAACTCGGAGATGAACAGAACCACTTCCAGAACAAGGCTGAGCTGTGTGGGCTGGTGCTCAACACAGGAGAACTAAGACACGAAAGGTGTTGACCTCGGTGAAAAAGAGAGTTGAAAAAAGAAAGGATACAGTTTTTAATTAATAATCTAGGGAAGTTAGAGTGTACTTATCTATTTCTAAGCAGGAAACAGCATTGAGTGTAATGGGAAACCAATTGAGTTTGCTCTGAGACACAAGAAGAAATTCATGTTTTAAAAAGTGAAAAGTTTAAAGAACCAGAGGTTGATTTAGATGGTCTCATTTATCGATATTATTATGCTACAAAAATGCAATTGTTCAGAAATAATGACATATTTATTAAATATGTATTGGTTAAACATAAATTCACTTTGACATTGGAAACCTAGAAAGATTAATGAATTCTTTCCAACAATTTACTCTGATAACAGTAATTGTAGCTACTAATCATTCACTCTAAAGTTTCATGAATCAACAGTTCTACTTTGCGTATTTTCTAAATATCTCCAGCACATGTACACCTTATAACTGACATAGCCAGGATTCAGAACCAGGTTTGTGAGGAACCGACACCTAACAGTAGAAGACACTTGTCAAAGAAATGGAATAAAACTAGAAATTGGAAATTATTACCTCAGAAAATTCATCATTTTATGCATAATTCTTAAATGTAAATTGGGAATGTTAGGCCATAAAGTTATTTTGTAATGCAGTTTTTGTGTAAAATATTTCTACATGAATATTTTATTTAATTCTTTTGTCCATAGCATGCTCTTAGAATCCCCAGCAACAGTTTCAATTTGCAGTTCTTTCCACTATGTGATGTACCATTGACTTAGCTTTCTGAAACTCAGTTTCTTACAATGTAAAACAAATAAAACACTTGTTTTACTTAACTTAGTCTTAAAAATTTAATGATACAAACTATATAAAGCTGATAAATTATAAAAATATATATGAATCATCAAAATGTCTAATGATTATTGATCCCTTATCAAATGCTAGCTACTCTGCTTAGTGATTTATAAGCACTATTTATTTAATCTTCACAATTGTCTTAGCATTATTTCAAGTTTCAAAAAACAAATAAAGTAGATAGTATTATCACTTTTATTTTAAGATAGTCAAAACAAGATTATGTTTTTCTAAAAGTCACACAATTGTGCCGGGTGTGGTGGCACAGGCTTGTAATCCCAGTACTTGGGAGGCGGAGACCGGAGGATCCGGGTTCGCAGCCAGCATCAGCTACTTAGTGAGGCCCTCCTCAACTTTGTGAGACCAGGTTTCAAAATAAAGGATAAAAAATAGGGCCGGGGGTGTAGCGCGGAGGTAGAATGCCCCTGGGTTCAACCCCCGGTACTGCAAAAAAAAATAATAATAATAAATAAAAAAATAAAAGTCACACAATTTACTAGGTAGTTATAGGATTATTAAGACCATTCTTGGAAATTCTGAATTATATAAATTTTGCCCAATATTACTATACCAGTTATATTAATCTGTAACAGGTTTGGTACTAGTTAAATTTTTACTTGACATTTTCAAAGTTACAGAATAGTTCAAAGAATATTGTACATAGTTCATATTACATAGAGCACACACAAATCTTTAACTTTGCATATCCATCCTCTTCAATGAGTTCACTAGAATGAAGCCTACAATACATTGTATTGAATTTAATTACAAACCCAGATTATGTGGAAAGTCACCACACTTAATACCACTGAGAGGACATTCTTCTTAAGTTCTTTATTTTTCCCCTAAGAAATCTCTACCAGTTACAAGTATTTAGCAGCATGGCTTTCTGAATTACTCATGTTTTTATCAGTGAAGAGTTATCACATTCCCCCAAGCCATGATACTATAAATCCATGCCACAACAATTTTCTTTGTCATCTTTCAGAGAATGTCTACTGAAACACTAGTATGCCTAAAAGGCAGACTCACAGTGGTTGAACTTATGATATTTATGCTTAATCCACACAACTTTGGCAAAGATAAGCATTTAAAACATTCTGATATCCTGGAATACCATAAGGGATTCTACATGGGAGAAGTTCCAAGAATATCATCAAAGTTGAAATAATTGAGTTTACTGGCCGGGCGTGGTGGCGCATGCTTGTAATCCCAGTACTTTGGGAGGCGGAGACCAGAGGATCCAGGTTCGCGGCCAGCCTCATATCTCTCTCTCTCTCTCTCTCTCTCTCTCTCTCTCTCTCTCTCTCTGTCTACTTAGTGAGGCCCTCCGCAACTTCGTGAGACCCGGTTTCAAAATAAAGTATAAAAAATAGGGCCGGGGGTGTAGCGCGGATGTAGAATGCCCCTGGGTTCAATCCCCAGTACCGCAAAAAAAAAAACCACAAGAAATAATTGAGTTTCCAGGAAGTAACAGATGCAAAAATACCTTTTTTAAAAGAAATAAGAAGTTATAGAAAGAGCATAGTGCTCTTGCATAGTGTAAGGGGATCTTGGCTTTCCCTTATATTAGCAAATATAAGCATTGTAACCCTATAACTATTAAATGGACAGATGAGCATAGTGTTGTACTCCTGTAATCTCAGTAGGTGGGAGTCTGAGATAGGAGGATCATAGATTCAAGGCCAGCCTCAGCAACTTAATGAGACCCTGTTTCAAAATAAAAAAATAAGATAGGCCTCGGAGTGTAGCTCAGAGGTAGAACACCCCTGGGTTCAATTCCCAGTATCAAATAATAATAATAAAATATAAATACATGCATATCCATGTTTATAGCAGCACAGTTCATATTAGCCAAATTATGGAACCAGCCTAGGTGTCCATCAACAGATGAATGAATCACAAAACTGTGCTATGTGCACACAATGGAATTTCACTCAGCCATAATGAAGAACAAAATTATGTCTTTTGCAGGAAAATGGATGGAACTTGATAATATTATGCTAAGTGACATTAGCCGGTCTCGAAAAGTGACTAGTTGTATGTTTTCTCTCATATGTAGAAGACAGATAGAAGTTGGAAGAAAGGGTAACCTCAGATAGAGGAGCAGAGACTCCAGTGGAGTGATGGAGGGGTTTAGGAAAGGGAGGTGCGGGATAAAGAAAGTGACTGTTGAAATAATGCTATGTATGTATATTAAATTACCAATTCCAATCTCAAAGACAAGTAGAGGGAAGGGGAGGAAGAAGGTGGGATCCAGAGGAAAGTGCTACAAGTGTTGTGTGCTTGCATATTTCTGTCACTCTATACTTCAGTATGATATATAATTACAATGTACCCATAAGAGTATAAAAAATAACTATTAAGTAGAAGAAGCCTTATATTTCTATACTGACTAATATATGGTGAGTCTGCAATACATCTGAAAAATATACTATGACTTGGAAATATGTATTCCTTAGTTATTATGGAAAATAATATTAAAAATTTGGAAGTTTACAGTACCTCAAGGTGCTAAGAAATATCCCTGGAAAAGCCTAGAACTCATGATTCCTAGGAAGGGAGACATAGTTCATCACCCACTTTGAAACTCTTGAAATATGTGATCCAAAGTAAAATCTAAAAATGGTGATGCGGGTGGTATCTCAGAACTCAATCTTTGTATCTTAAAATCAAACAATACACAAGAAAGTAAACCAAAGTTGCAAAAAACTTTTAAATTCTTGAGATACGTGATCCAAAGTGAAATCTAAAAGTGGTATCTCAGAACTCAATCTTTATATCTTAAAAATCAAAGACATACATAGAACATAAACCAAAGTTGAAACAAAAATTCAATACAAAAACTTAAGTTTCTTTGAACAGATTGTTAGTAGAAATAGGGATGTTAAAGTTGCTACTGGCGAGGGCTCCAAAAGAAGTGAGAAGTGTTTTAAGAAAATCCTGAATTATCTAAACAAAAGCCAAAATTACTATAAACAGATTTTAAGTAGAAATATGGACTTTAATAGCCCAGTGAGAGATCAGAGAGAAGTGAGAAACATCATGTTGAAAATGAGGGAGATGCCAGGCATGGTGGTGCACACTTGTAATCCCAGTACCTAGGAGGCTGAGACCGGAGGATCCAGGTTCGCGGCCAGCCTCAGGTACTTAGTGAGGCCCTCCACAGCTTAGTGAGACCCTGTTTCAAAATTAAGAATAAAAAATAGGGCTGGGGTGTAGCTCCGAGGTAGAATGCCCCTGGGTTCCATCCCAGGTACTGCAAAAAAAAAAAAAAAAAAAAAGAAAAAGAAAATGAGGGAGACAATTTCCTACATTTTATGTAGGAGTCATAGAATAGTAAATTTGAGTCCTGAAACAAGCAACTCATAAGCAATGTACCTGAGTATTTAGCTCAGGTTATTTCCAAGTGAAGTGTTGAAGGTGTTGCCTTATTTATTCTTGCTACAAATAGTAAAATGTGAGAAGCAAATGACAAATTGAGAGGTGAACTGTTAGTGTAGGGAAAAGACTGAGGAAGAAAATTTCATACCTGAGGAGACGGATCATTTAAATTTGAACGCATTTATATTTATCTGTAATGAAATGAAATGAGGTAGTATAACAAATTGTAAGTACTCAATTCAGTCAAATGTAAAAACCAACCACACATCATGTGAAGCTTTAAGAATTAACTACAATGTCAAGAAGCTTTTTCTTTAAAATTTAGGAAACTCAGATTATTGCTTGCAAAAAATTCAAATTTCAGGGGAACAATGAAGCACTTAACTTCACAAAGATTACAATTGTAAACACATTCCTAAAATCAAATTTAAGATTGATTGTTTTCTCTGAATTCTATGCAGAGAATATGTGGATGCAATGAACCATTTCTATTCAGAACACATTTGATAGGGGCGTGCACATGTCAAAACAGTACTCTATCTTGAACCTAATTTTCATGTTGTCCATAAACTTTGTTCTTTTTTTATTAAAGTATTTTGAGGTATATTATACATCTTAAAGTGACACATTTTAAGATAAATTTTGTAAATATTTTCTAAAGCAATTGAATCAAATATTTCAGTGCATTATGAAAAAAAAGGTTTTAAAATGCACTGTAAAATGTACTTTTTTATTTTATTTTCAAGAGTACTCTGAATATTTCCAGATATGCCTTTATTTCAAGCCCAATTTCATTAGTGTGAGAGCTTAAAACACTATTATTTAATGAGAAAATTCTGATGATGTTTATTTAGTCTCATAGTATTTTATTATCATAACAATATTAATTTAGGTACTTACCAAGAGGTATAATAGTTCAACGTTAAAAATTAAGTGTCTCTTTTCTAATTATATGTCAGGTTTTAAAACTCCAGATATAAAACAAAGACTTTGTTTTATTCAATAATTTCTCTAGAAACATAAAATATAATTTTAGTTGAAAATATTCATGAACACAAATAATAAATTTGTCTTTATCTGTCATAGAGCCTATTTATACATTGTGTTAGTCACTTCTCTTATATATGAGCAAGTTTCATTACCTTAGGTTTGGGAGCTAGATTTTCTAGATTTGACTCATAGTATCCCTAATTCCTGGATTTGTGCCCTTCGAAAGTTTCTCATCCACTGCTATATTATTTATTTTTATGAAAAATGGGGAAAATAATATAGTGGTTTTGAGGGTGGTATGAACTTATATTTAGGGTCAGAATGGTGTCATCATAAAATATGTGATTTATTTGATATTAAAATTAAGAATTTATTCAATAAACATGCGTTAAGAGATTACTATGTGCTAGGTACTCTTTGTTGTACAGAAAGATATTTTTAGCTCCTAAGGTTGATCTGGAATCTATTATTGATGAAGAACCAGTCAATTTGCTAGGAACTCAGTTTATCAAGATAAATGCTTTCTAATCTCAAGAGATTCATAGCCAAGAGAATAAAATGATAACTATAACACATTGTAATTAGTATTATGAAAGAATTACACAAGGTCTTCCTTGGAAGCATAAAAGGGAAATGTAACACAGACCTGTTTAGGTCAGGTAGGCCAAAACCTGGCCAACTATGGAAGTGGTAATGTATATACCAACTGAGGTAAGCTAAAGGGATATCCCTCAAAAAGTGTGCACACTCTTGAAACCTATATGGCAGAAGCAATTTTCCCATAACACATAATGAGAAAATATCACATTGCCTCATTTCTTGGACACCAGCTACAGTTATAGGTTAACTGCTGAGTCTGGTGTTGATCAGAAAAGAGCAGAAGAGGTCTCTTCCACTGGTCCCCTAGGGCAAAAACTGCAGATGCTATAGGCTCCCCCTTAGAAAAGGCTAGTCAATAAAACGTCTACTCTGACCTGTGTAATGAAACATAGCAAAGGCTTCATATGACTTTTTCAGTCTAGATATTCGTATTTACCTGGATTACTAGAAGGAGGAAGAGGAGGAGGAGGAGGAGGAAAAGGAGAGAGAATTGTGGTGCTGAAAAGCACAGCTTACCCTCAAAGTAAAATCACATAAAAGAAAAGATGAAACCGCAACGAGCAGCATTTACCAATGACTAGTTTAAAATGGAGACAATAGCTTATATATGTTGGAGTCTAGATAGAATGTACATGTATATTTCTAACAAAAGTTCCAATTAGTTTGCCTTCTTTTAACTAAAAATTGGAAACTAGTAGTATGAAAGCAATAAACTCCTTAAAGACAGAAAAACTATCAAGGTAGAAAGAGAGAAACCTAATTAAGGAACAAAATAAAAATGAGGGAGAAATGTCTAAATTTCATCCAATTGATTTGTAGAAGATGAAATAAGAAAAACATGAGGGAAGCAATATTGGCAAATATGATGGATGAAAATTTTATAGAATTGATGAACAACAAGATTGTTTAGGTCCAGGAAATGCAAGCAGATTGAACAAAAGGAAATCCACACCAAGGCACATTATAATAACATTAAAAATATCAATTGCAGACAAAAAAAATAAAAGTAGCCAAAAAGAAAAGAGAGTTTAAAGAGATTCTGACAGTATAATGAAAATAAACATCCAGTAGAATAATATCCTCAAGTTTTGAAAAATTGAAAAAATACTCTGTCAATTTAGAATCATATATCAAACTAAACTGCACTAAAGATTTTGGGAAAAAGAAAGATATTTGAAAGAAAGAAAAGCTGAAAGGATTAGTCACCACCTTACCTTCATGAAAGGAAATCATAAAGAATTATTTCAGAAAAACTGTGTCACAAAAGGAGGGTCTAGTCAAGGAGGTAAAAACAACAACAACAAAAAACAAACCATACAATGAAAATGGAAAATACATGAATAAGTCAGAGACTAGGGGTGTAATAGTCCCTAGTAGAGTGCTTGCCTAGTATGTGCAAGGCTCTGGGTCCATTCACTAGCATCTTACACACACACACACACACACACACACACACACAACATATATATATATGTTTAGATTTATTATATATATATATATATATATATATATCCACCATATGAAATAATCCAAACAATGATTTTGGGGCTTAAAAACTAAATAGACTAATATACATCACAATTATTGATAGGAGAGAAAAAACCTGTTATTATTAAATTACTATTTAATAGTACTATTCAAACTGCATTTCACAGCCATTACCAGTTTACATATTTTCTTTTATTGGTCTGTGACAAGAAATTGAGAGTAAGAGAAACTTCAAAAGTAGTTTGACAGAGTTAGTATCTGTTAAATTTAGTAATCAAAAAGTTTGGTTTATATTCCATATGTATTTTTTCATTTCACTTTTCTCATAATATATGACTATTTTATTTTACAGATCTATAGTCCATGAGGAATTAGAAAGTATAAAAAATATCATTTACAAGTGATAGCTAGAGAAATATTTTTCTAAAATCCTGTATGTTTTGGAAAGGAGTGTAGAAATTACCTTTTAATAGATATAATTAAATCAAATAGAAAATAAAAATGTAATAGATATAATGAAAAGATTAAAAATAACTAAGTAGCAGGGAAAATGCACTAGAAATAAAATTTCACAAATCTAAAAGGTGACAAGAAAATTTAAAAAAGAAACAGAAAGCTTTTAAAAGGGAGAGTAAAGGGGAAATACAAAGCAACAACAACAACAAAATAATCTAACTACATTAGGGCAAAAATCAAGCATAAAAAAGGTGGCGTTGCTTTCTTTAAAAGGAAGTGGGCTATTTAGGGATTAAAAACAGCAAGTATACACTGATAAGGAATAAAATTCACCAAAAACAATTGAACCAGAGAATATACATAGAAAAACTTAGAGCATTTATATACTTCAAAGAGAATGGTAGAATGTTAATAAGTCTAGCATATAAACGAAGATGTTATAAATATATTTGTATGTATAGATGTACACATACATATATACAAAGAAAGATAATATAAAAATGTCAGACAATAGTAGGAGAGAACACAGAATAGAGAGGTTCAGCAAAACCTCTAGTTATTTGTGAAGACTAATAAAATAACAAAGAAGCTCTAGGATTAATCAAGAAAATGTAGAGAAAGACCTAATAAACATTTTAGTAACTAAAAAAAGTCATAAAATATAGTTGAGGAATTTTAAATTATTAAAAAATACTATGGACAATTTCAGGTAAATAAAAAGTATGTAACAATTTATCCTTCCCTATCCCCACAATTGCTTAAAGTTGATTCAAAACAAACAAAACAACAACAAGAAAACATGAAAATTTTGAATAGACCTGTAACCATTAAAAAAAAGAATCAGTAGTAATACTTGTATACTCTAAACCCTATAAAATCTACCAGCCCCAGAATATTTTATAAGAGATTTCTACCAAGCATTAATCATTTACAACCTTTGCAAAAAATAGAAAATTTGGAGTACCTGCTAATTCTTTCATGAGATTGGTATATAAAATTGATATTAGAATCTGACAAGAATATTAATATTAAAGGCTAATTATAGGCCAACTTCGATAATAAACAAGAGGTTCAAAAATTATAAACAAAGCATCAGCAGAAATAACCCATTACTATATTTAAAGAACCTAATCATGAACAACTATTTATCCTAGGAAGGTTAAGATAATTTATCTCTAGGAAACCAATAAATATAATCAACCATAATATCAGATTAAAGAAAACACGTATTATGACTTCAATAGGTTAAAAAAATCATCCTGTAAAACATAACATTCATAATAAAATAGCAGTCATGTTATTCCAGTAATAAAAAGGCAATCTTTTTATACTGATAATGGGAATCTACCCAAATCTACAATTACATCACACTTAATCTTGAAATCTTAGAAACATCTCTTTAAATCAAGGAAAGAAAATTCTGCTATCACTGTAATGGAAACACACAAATGCTATATATACAAATGCATATGTGTATATATGTGTATGTGTGTATATATATATATGCATATATATATTCTGATACATATATATGTACACACATACACACAAACACATGCACACACACACACACATATATATATATATATATATATCAGGCTAGCATTATACAGTGATTTTCTTTAAATATAACTATAAATATGAGTATAAAATAACAATTTAATGCTATACAGGTTTAGACTGGCAGAGTACAAAGTGTATATACTTTGAATATATAGATATGAGGTTATTCACAGTCAATATAATTGCCTACAATATTACTCAAAACCCAAATTATAAGAAATAAGGAAATATCAAGTTTGTTTGATAAGAGAAAAATGTATGCAAAATGACTTATTTCTACACATTAGCAAATAATGAAATGATATTCATGCTCTTGTCTGAATCTGGAATGTCCCCCAAGGGCTCATGTGTTGAAGGCTTGGTCCCAATGCAAGTGTCCAGACATGGGGCTTTTGGGAAGTGATTGGATCATGAGGGCTCTGACCTCATCAGTGGATTTATCCACTGCTAGTTGAATGGACTAGTGGGAATGGTGGAAACTAAAGGCAGAGGAGCATGGTTAGAGGAAGTAGGTCACTGGGGCATGCCCTGGCCCCTTCCTCACCCTCCCTTTCTGCTTTCTGGCCACCATGAGATGAGCAACTCTGCTCCAGCACATCTCCTTCTCCGTGATGCTCTTCCTCACTGCAGGCCCATAGCAATGGACTGAATCCATGAATCAAAATGAATCTCTTCTCCTCTAAATATTTTTTTGTCAGGCATTTTGGCCACTGTGATGAAAAGCTGGCACAATTAATTTAATATTATTAATATTTTAATAATATTAACAAATAATATTTTCATGTAATTTTTTGAAGACAATGTCTTTGTCACTTCCAGTTACTATAACAAAAATACTGTAGACTGGATGGCTTAAACAAAAAAACAACATTTATTTGTCACAGTTCTGAGCTGGGAAGTCCAAGATCAAAGAACTACCAGATTCAGTTTTGGGTGATAAATGTCTGTTCTTAAAAGGACACTAATCGCATTTAGGAAGGTTCTACTTTCATGAGCTAACAATAATGTCCCATAGCCCGACTTCCAAATACCTTTATATTGACATTTAGGCTTCAACATATGAATAATGAAAAAATGCAAGCATTCAATCCTTAGCATGTAACAAGTATAAAAATAACAAAAATATTAGGTAGCAGAGGTTAATAATTTTTTAAAAATCTGAATAATACTTTTTTGAAAATGGTAATACTTGAAAAATTGCTAAGGAAATCTAAACAAAATGTCAATAAAATCATATTTGACAATTCTCAGTGGTTTAAACATTTCAATTATCCCTAAGCCAATATACAAAATCAATGAAATTACAAATAATATTGCTATTACTGATTTCAAAAGCATGAGGAAAATATAAAGCGTCAAAAGAACTAAAACTTTCCCCTCCAGTTTTCATAGTTAATTTCCAAGCTATAGTAAATAAATCAGAGTAACATTTCCTCAGGGATGAAAATTTAATGAAAAAAGGGACAGATCCATATTATGTAAATATTTATTTGATACAATGATACCACTGCAAGTGTTTGGGGGTGGGGGAGATGAGGATGGGCCAGTGGATGACTATCACTTGAAAATTGCTAGACATACAGAATAAAATAAAATTGTGTTATATCCAGTCCAAGAGAACCAAATGTGAACAAACAGAGCTTTACAACATAAAATAGTGGAACATCCTTTTGCCTTCAACACAGATAAAAAGTTCTTGAACAAGACACGAGAAGTGCAAGTCAAGGAGGATATTTTATGAATTTGGATATATTAATGTGAAAACCTACCTCGTACCAAAATAATACATAGTTAAACTGAAAGACAAGATGAAGACTCAGAACTTATTTGTAATAAATGGAAACAGCAAAGAGTCATTATTCAGACTATATATAGGTAGTAAATGTTTATACAATTCAACATAAAAACATAAGAATCCAATTTAAAATGTGCACAAAATATAAACTACAATTCACAAAAAAGAAACCTTGAAGGGCCAAAAAGGATAAGAATTGTAACCTGATGAAGTATAGCAGATTTCTCCTACATATCAGTAGAACCCATGGTACAGACTAACAGATGAGTCTCTCTAGAGGAAGAAATGATGCATTGCACTGATTTTCCTCAAGAATGAGAGACTTTAATCTCTCAGGTGCTGGAAATGCTGTCATCAAGAAAGCCCTCAGCGGTCAGTTGCCTTCAGGGAAACTGAAGGAGTGCATCAGCTGAAAAGAGCCGCCTCACCCAAGGTTATGCTCAGAACCATTGACTGATGGATACAGGGGCATGGATGCCTGACTCCTTTCTTCCTACTCAAAATGTGCTGCGTTATTTCTGTGTTTGATCCCCTAGTCAGGTGGATGAGGCCTCTGTTAAATCTCTACCAGAACTCTTCCTGAATCCTTATTTCCTTGCCTCTCCTTTCACAAGCGTTGATTCTGAGAATACGCCTTTGTGCATTTCCTTCTTCCAAATCTGCAGCTCCTTCTTGGGAACACAACATGTAACAATGGGTGCCAGAAGTTTCTGAGAATGCAGATGATGGAATGGATTTGTGTAATGCATTATTGGCCATCTGTCTGGTAAGAAAAACTATACAACTGATGGCTAACACAGATAGCCCCAGGTGCAACGTAGCAGAGAAATTGTTAAAACATTTCTATATTGTGACCTAGGATGAAATAAAGTGGAGAGAATGGACTAGCTTGTACAATGGTAGATGATGGGAATGGGGCAAATACTAACTATAAGGATAGTTGAATTGTGTTGCTAAACTTAAGTGAGGCTTTAGAAAAAGATAACCAAAAGCCGAGAGCAATCTAACAGCAACTAAACGTTATGTTTGAAGCCAGAGGGCCTTTTTTAGGAAGCATATAAAGAGTCTATCTCATATTCTACAGCCCAAAGGCATAAAAAGACAAAGAACATGCATAATTTAATTGTAAGAGATGAAAAGATCCAAAACAATTAATAGCAAAAGATCTGCTACCTTAGAAATGGCTTTCATGTCAGCCCAGAAATATTTAAAACAGATATAATAAGTTACCTATCACAACCTTAAAAAGAAACTAATGTGATATTTTTATACCCAACTAAATGGCGAACCCCCACAGTTGGAATTTGACATATACAGTATTATCCTAAAGAACTATAATTGTGACCTAATATCTAGGATTATTAGGCATAAGTAGTTAAATATCAAATATCATTTGCCAATGAATATATGTTACCTTTAGATACGTTAGTACAAGTCTTTTGAAGAAGTTTTTATATAGCCAAACAAGTACAATTAAAATGATTTTTAATATGGCCAAATCAAATCAGCCACTTGCTTGCATCCATAGGAAACATGTTATTTCAGAAAGATATACCATTGAAATAATCAATAATGTTGTCCAATTGTAAAGTCAATTTAAAAAAAATGAGAAACAATTGCATCTTAATTGTCTGCTTTTTTAAAATTATTTTTTCTAGTAACTTTCATGACGGTATATAAACATCAGTATGAAGGGAAGCAAGGGCTGGGTATAATTCAGTGGTAGTGTTCACCTAGCATGTATAAGGTCCCAAGTTTGATCCCCAGCACTGGGGAGAGCAAAAGGTTCCTTAATATTGAGGGAAGCAGAAAACAAAACACTCCATTTGAAAGGAAACAAGATTTGGTTAAACTTTGGATTAGAGAAAATCCTATGTATCCAAGCATTCTTGACTAAAATGAACTCCAATAGACTTTAACATTAATAATATGAGGTTTGAGGGTATAGCTTGATAGAGCATTTGGCTATCATGTGCAAAGTCCTGGGTTCAATCCCCAGCACTGCAGGAGAGATAGATAGAGTTAGAGATAGAGAGAGAGAGCGAGAGAGAGATAGAATAATACCATTAAGATTCAAAGAAAGGGGTTATTGAAAAGAGAATAAAATGAGAAATATATATTTGGAATTGGATTATTATCAAAAATGAATATTTACATTCAGGCCTCTGTATTCCTCTGGCAATTGAGTATAATGGAAAGAAAACAGACTTTGCAGTGAGAGCAACTGTGACCTCTGCCCTTCTCTCATAATCTACTCTACAGGCAACTTAGTCCCTCATGTCTGAACTGTGCTTCAGCATATCCACTTATAAAAGATATCCTATGGCCCACCATCTAATTAGTTTCTAGATAGTGATCACAGATTACAAAGTAAGCAGAATTCTTAATTCCTGTATGCATAATGTTATTCATTGGCATTCTGTACCTGAAAACAAAATTCACATTTTAAAACTTCTCAAACTGGTATTTTAATCCTCTTCAGTACACCTTGTTGGTGAGAGGGTATGCCTGCCTGGTGGCTAGGAGGATGGCCACGCACGTGACACCTGGCACTAATAGACTTGATCAGCAGCAGTTTCTTAGCCCCATGTTCCCACAGCTCAGGGGAGGAGGACATGCAAAGCCATCAAGGGTCACATGGAGGTTGTGCTTGGTAACAGAGAGAACAATCAGGGCTTTGTAGGAACAAGATGGTCAAGTGTTTCTCAGGTTCCTGTGCAAAGCTTTGATTGGCCTGTTTGCATGATTCAGTGGGCTTCTGGGAAATGAAATCCGCTGCTCTGGGATGAGCAGGAAGGGTACTTGCTCCCCTTGATAAGGAGATTATTTGGCTATGGGAGATTATCTGTGGGAGGAGAGGGGAGGAGAACTTGCAGTTAGGCCTTCAAATTCTTCTGAATTTTACCATGTATGAAGGCAAAACACATAATATTTAGCCTTAATTTTAGGCCTTTACTACAATTGGTCATCATTAAGAAATGTGTAAATCAAAAACAATATAACCTTATTAAAACATTCTGAAATCTTTAAAACTAAGCATTTGATATGAAAAGCCACATCCAAAGTGGTCTTTTAAATTTTTTCTTTCTATTTAAGATGAAATAAATAATATTTCTTTTCACAATAACTTTTTGTAACAATAATTGGTATACTTAATTTCCTAAGTTTTTTTTAAATGTATTCAGAATGAGGGTCAGCTATCTTGAAAACTTTTGTGATTGATTCAGTTTATAAGAAGTTTTTCAAAAAAGTCTTTTAATGTTAGATCTTGACAGTTTTCATGTAATATCTTTGTTTCAATGATTCCTCACTATTTCATAGATATTAAGTATTTGTTATGAAAAAAATTCTCTCTCATTAATGGATTTAGCTTTCTTTTATTTTATCAAAAACTTTTAAAACCTTTTTTCGGGGGGGTCATTATTAATTGTTTAAATTCTACAATGCTATTTAGTTATACTCCTGAATCAATTGCATCATACTTTTCTCTCACTAAAAAAATTGTCATAGATATCCCATCACTTGTTTAAAACCTCACTTGGCAGATTCATGTATATTCATAGTTTCCACTAATGCATAGATGAAATCTAAAGTTTTCTGCCTTATGAATAAACCAACATGTTTTCTTATTAGTGTTTATTATTGTATTGGCCTAAAACTAAACAATTCGTCCCAGAATTATATTCATTATTGCCTAGAGACTTCATATGCTCACTTTATCCATATGCATAGAATGCTGGTCTATCATATGGAAGTTCATAATAAGGAAGTCTTTAAAATTTGGGTACACAAGTCAAATCTCCTTTTATTAGCTTTAACTTCTAATACTTTTATTATTACATGTTTATGAGTGTTGTATCCAATATAAAGTGTCATACAAATAGAATTCTTTACAATAATATTATTTTATTTTTTGCACTCTCTCCCTCTATATCAAGTTTTTATTTCTTGTAAATTCCATTTTATTACTTTTTTGTGCCAACTCCATATGCTCTAACAAGGTAAACTCAACTTGGCATTTTATCCATTTCTAAATCATCTCTGAGTCCATTTAATTAATCATTAGAACTTCCTCAATAATATATCTGTGTTTTTCTTTAAGATTAGGAACATTTGATATTTAGAAAAGAATAGCATTTGTATTTACAACAATTTCCAGTGGTTTTCTTTGAAAAATTGTAGCAAAATATATTTGTACAAAAGAAAGCTGTCAAATGCACTAAAATTATTGAAAACATGCATTATTTTGTCTTTTCATGTCCATGTGCATGCTGTGCAAATGCATGTATGATTCTACTCAAGAATCAGAACACTCAGTTTTAATTTTCGCTGCTTTTACAGTTGCCTAATATTCTTGATTAAACTAGATGTTTACATCAATTGTAATACTCATTCGTGTATGCTCAGAGAGATACCACTTGATAGTAGGAAGCTGTCAAATTTCACTTTTATATTCCTTTTTGGCCTCTTTTTCCAATGTTCTCTGTCAATGTGCATGCTCTACAAAGTGTGGGAGGCAAAGTACCCCATAGAGCTAATTCTCATAAATCCATATGTAAAAAAAGGTGTTTAATCATTATTTAGTAAACTATTGAGGATAAAACAACTCAATGAAAAATGAGTAATAGTGCAACTTTAAAATCTTAGATCCTGCCGGGAGTGGTGGCGCATGCTTGTAATCCCAGTACTTTGGGAGGCGGAGACCGGAGGATCCAGGTTTGCAGCCAGCCTCAGCTCTCACTCTCTCTCTCTCCCTGTCTCTTCTGTCTCTCTCTCCCTCTCTCTCTCTCTCCTTTTTTTTTTTTTTTTTTTTTTTTT